>APFE031109802.1:0-19382 GCA_000404065.3 Pinus taeda | reverse complement strand
TATATAATTTAAAATTTAAAGAAAAAAATCATCAAGAAAAGTTTAAATATTTCCAATTATATATTTTCCTATCTTTTTTTATTCTCGAGACCATTATCTTCCACTGTAACAACCATTATCAACCTCCGTATGTCTCTTTTTATACGTCATCCTTCTTATCCCATTCTACTTGTAATTTTGCATGAGAACTATTGTTTTGGGCTATTTTTCTCGTAAAAATGACAATTGTGTTGTTACAGGGTTTGTGGTATGTTGAGATGTTGTTGGAGGACTGCACCTTCCAGATTTTCCTCACCAAGGATAGGAAAAGGGCTCATTGAGAATTGTTGTTACACATGAAGACCTATTTTGGATGCGTTGAACTCCTTTAATTAGTTATGAACAACAGTTTGGAAAGCATCCAGTCAAAATATAGTCCAACTGTTAAAGGAGATGTTTTTGGACAACGCAACTAAAACAAGTAGCCGATTTTGTATTCTTATTATTGTAATTTGGAAAAGACGTTACAACTGTGTCCTAACCTTGGAAATTTTTATCAAATTGTTAATGTGTATTCTCAAATTAGATCACATGAGAATTGAGGGATTATCGTGATGTTATCATTGCAGTGTGAAATTATAAAGAGGTGTACTCTCTGCCCGCACGAGATAGACATATAGAAACAAATAAACTGTGATAGAGCGGGAGAGCACCAACATTGTAATCTTGTATTTTTCATTAATGAAATCTCAACAATTGGTGTCGCCACGCCTTTCTGCTGACTAGCTTGTGTGTTGTGTAGTGTTACTGTTATTATTAGCCTTGTTCATGCTTTAATTATTGCATAATGTTAACCAATATATTTTGTAATAACATAGGTCCTGGACCGGTTCGTTTGTTAGTGTGAAATTTATTTAATTCCCATCATAGTTTGATGGTGTGTTCATTTAATTTGAATGTGTGTCAACATTTAATAGGATAATGGTTTCTAGGAGAGCTCTTCTTTTCTAAATAAGAGTGATAGTCTGACAGAGTGTTATTATTCCACATTGTTAGTTTATTTCTTGAGAGTGTGAACAAGGTTTGAGAGTGTAAGAGCCAGAGGGTTGAGTTGCTGAGAGTGTGATTACAAAGATTGAGTTTGAAATTCATTAGCACTAGCCATCACTTTCCCTTGCATATATTTTGTGTAAAAGCCTTGCAATAGCAAAACCTACCATGATTGACAATTAATTTGAAGAGTTGGAACTATTGCTCCAAATTAAAAGGACAATTGTCCCCCTAAGAACAAGTTGAAGAAAAACCTATACACAACTTCACACAATGCAAGTTGAAGCAAAACATGGAATGTTGTATGAAATCTAAAGCAAAATTATTTAAGGGTCAGTATAAACATATAACACTTCAAAAGTGTGTAAACTAATTAAATAAACAATATACAATTTGAATCAATCATAATTACCAATAAATTTAGTATGGGCGTGCATTTTAGTGAAGGAAAGCAATTTTTCCATGTTCCATAAAAATGCACACCCAACCTTAATTTCAAGGCCAAATTGAATGTTCCAACTTTGAGAGTACTCTTTTACTCAAAATTAACATGAATTCTTCACATAGAATTTTTTGTTGTGCAAGAATATGTCAAATTGGATCGATTTCGTAGGGTTAAAGTCAAGATTTGTGTGCCTCAAATAGATGCACACAAGGACATGTAGTTAATTGATTGTGAGATAACGAACATTCCAACCTAAATATAAAACCATTTTATGCAACATAGAACAATCATTTTCATAAAGGAAATGTTATACACTGAAATCCAAGTCTGTCGAAATAGCGATTGATCATATATGCCAATGATGACAATCGAAACAAATATGCACTCCCATGTTAAACTAATTACACTCTTGATAATAAAATTTTAAATGGGGCATAAATGGACAATTCCTAACCTCAGGATATAACCTTGCATCATGTGTGACAAATATCCTACATAACTATGTTCCCACTTATATACAACTTTTACATAAGGCAAGTCGAAGCAAAACATAGAATGTTGTAACAATTAAAAAGTGCTTAAAATAATTAAATAAATAATATACAATTTGAATAAATGAAGCATGGACATGCAATTTAGTGGCGCAAGACAATTTTGGCAGGCTTCACAAAATTGCACGCCCAACCTTCCTTTCAAGGCCAAATTGAATGATTCAACTTGGAGCGTATTTGTTTACTCATAACTAACATTAATACAATAATATTTTTTATTTTTCACATATATATTTATGTTGTTCAAGAATACTCCAAATTGCATGCATTTCAAAGGGTAAAAGGCAGGGCTTCTATTCCTCAAATAAGTGCACACAAAGAATGATTGGGAACAAGGTGATGGACTAAGAAAAATCGACCTTGTATTTTAGTAGTTTAAACTTGTAGTTTCTTGGTTGAAATGCTATAAGTAAGGTTGTGTGATCTTTTTTTACGAGTAATTAGATTTAAATGTTGCCAAGGGATAGATAAAGAGATAGAACCTATCATTTGTAGGGTCTATTTTATGTTTTTTCTATATTTTGCATATTTTTTAGGTTTTTAAGTTTAAGGTTAGGTCAAGTGGCCTAGTTAGGGTCTGAAGATAAATAGTTAAGGAGAATGGATACAAATAGGACTAGTTTTTATTTCTTGTTTGGTAATGAAGTCTAAGTAAAGATATAGAAATGCAAAAGTGTGTAAGATCATTAAATAAATAATCTGCAATTTGAATCAATTAGATTGGCCAATAAATGAAGAATGGGCATGCATTTTAGACGTGAGGCAAGGCAATGTTGGCTTGTTTCACAAAAATGCATGCCCAACCTTCATTTCAAAGCCAAATTGAATGATTCAACTTGGAGAGTATCTTTTTCCTCATACATAACATTAATACAATAAAACATTTTTAATTTTTCATATATACGTTTGTGTTGTTCAAAAATACTCCAAATTGCATGGATTTCAAAGGGTAAAAGGCAAGGTTTTTGTGCCTCAAATAAATGCACACCAAGAATGTTTGGGAACAAGGTGATGGACTAAGAAAAATCAAACTTGAATTTTAATAGTTGAAACTTGTAATTGTTTGGTTAAAACCCTATAAGGTTGGATGAACTTATAATCTAAGTGGTAATTAGGTTTAAATGTTGCCAATGGATACATAAAGAGATAGCACCTAGGGTTTGTAGGGTCTATTTTAAGGTTTTTCAATATCATACATATTTTTTAGGGGTTGAAGTTTAAGGTTGGTGAAGTGGCCTAGTTAGGATTTGAAGATAGCTAGGTAACGAGAATGGAGACAAGTGGGACTAGTTCTTATTCCTTGTTTGGAAATGAAGTCTAAGAAAAGACATAACAATGCAAAAGTGTGTAAAACCATTAAATAAACAATCTACAATTTGAATCAATCAGATTAGCGAATAAATGAAGGCTGAATGTGCATTTTAGTGAAGCAAGGAAATTTTGGCATGTTTCACAAAAATGCATGCCCAACCTTCATTTGAAGGCCAAATTGAATGATTAAGCTTGGAGAGTTTTTTTTTTACTCACGGGTAAAATTAATAGAATTAAATATTTTTAATTTTTCACATATATGTTTGTGTTGTTAAAAAATACTCCAAATTGCATAGATTTCAAAGGGTAAAAGGAAAGGTTTTTGTTCCTCAAGTAAATGCATGCCATATATGTTTGGGAACAAAGTAATGGGCTAAGAAAAATCAAACTTCAATTTTAATAGTTGAAACTTGTAGTTTCTTGGTTAAAACCCTATAAGTAAGGCTAGATGACCTTATAATTTAAGTATTAATTACGTTTAAATGTTTCCAAGGGATAGATAAAATGATAACTCCTAGGGTTTGGAGGCTCTATTTTAGGGTTTTGCTATATTGTACATATTTTTAAGGTTTTAAGATTAGGTCAACTGACCTAGTTAGGACATTTACTATAAAAAGGTTTGGGTGCCATTTCAATGCACAAAATATATTTACTATCATTTATGAATAACCGGTTGCATGATGGAAATTTGTTAATTCTACCCATGAGAAAGAAGTTGTGGCCATCTATTGACGATGCTGGACCCGCCAACATTCATGGGATCTCCTCTGTATGGAGTCTCGTCCGGTATGAAGAACCGATTGCCAAATACTTATAGATCTTCCTCAGCTCTACCTGTCAGCACGAGAGAGTGATGCAATGGTATCTTAGAAAAGTAAGGTGAGTGTTCATGGTGAGTGTGTAATGCAACTTTGTCTAGGTTCTCTTACTGCAAAAAGCGGGGAGAAAAGTGAGCCTCTGAGTGAGAGGTAATAGTACCACCTAAGAAGAGACGCACATGAACTGAAAATTCCTATCCAACATCCAGTGGAATAGTCCACGACAAACACGATAATCATTATAACCAATGAAAAAGAGAAGATCCATCTATCATCTAGCGAAATAGTCCACAACGGATGTGATGGTCATTATAACCGATAAGAAGGGAAATGTTTGTCTAATATCCAATTGGAATAGTCCACAAGGATCAGACAATAGTGACAGCCATTACAACACATTCCCAACAAGATAAGCACTAAAATAACCAAAATAGTTCAACTATCTTAGTACATGTGAAAGAAAACATGAAATACAAACGTTCACAGAATAGTCTTACAAACATCCATAAGTATTCCATGAAAACGTGTTGGCCTGAAAAGGCTTCTATAATTAAGCAAAAGTTCCAAGACATATATTTACATTATACATCACTAGCCATAGTAGTGGGACATTGGAGCCACTCCTTTCTCCTCACATAACTAACTGATCTCTCTAATGCTTTTCGGGAGGAGCCAAGATGAAAATTATTTTTCTCATACAATGAGGGGGTATATATAACCAAGGGGTGATGCTTACCCCTTGTGACTCTTTGACTACTCTCCTGGTTGTTCAGCTTCTTTTGACTTTTTAACTTACATGACTCTTCATAGTCATCTGTGTCCATTGGACTTCCACTTTAAAATACATTTGATTTGCAATAAACATGGCCAACAATGGTGATGTGGAATATAACAACTCATGGCGCAACTGAGATGGAATGGCTTAATGATTTGATAATGTCATGTCGTTGTTGCTGCTGAGTGATAGATGTGTTCTTGGATGTGCATTCTCTTTTCCTCCACATAGCTTGATGATGTGGGGTCTTCAATGATCTTCAGTCTTGGAAGATGGTTGCAAACTTATGCTCCTTTTTCTTGCCCTTGGTAGTTCCATTCATCCATTCGACTACAAGTGAGTCTTTGGGCATGCTTCCTATTGCTTGTCCTCATTCATCCTCTCGCCATGTTTGGACAGTGTACCTGTTCTTGTGATTCACTCATGACAGGACGACATCAATTCGAATACTCCCCAATATTAGATGATGCGTTGTTATCCATGAACTGGGCCCGAGATTGATGACAGGATGAGAGAGAAGGCCCAGTAACTACACATTATGTAGTTCTAGGTGACAGGGAGCGGGGTTGATCACTGAGATTGCACAGAGCATATCTTGGGCTTGGCTGAGGAACTTCTGAGCTCAGTCCTTACTAGGGAGAAAATTTGGGCAGTTGCCACTAGGATTCAGGATTGCGCAGTTAAGGGAGATAGTGGCTGATGCAGGACGGGACCTTAGGAGGTGGATATGTGCAGTTTTTTGAGGTAAGGACTATTGGGTAGAAGAGAACCCTGGAGGACAAATTTGCGCAGTTCTTAAGGTCAGTGAGCTTCTGCTGGGGGGGACACTAGGGGACACCTCTTAGTAGTTCTGGAGGCCAAGGGAGGCTGGGATATCTATGCATTATGGAGCTACAACAAAAAAGGATAAGATCTATAGGACTGGAACTGCAAAGTGCACAGTTCAAGTCAGACTGGGAGGAACTGTTGCGCAATTTTGGGGGTGAAGGGAGGCTGTTGGGCTCTGGAATTGCATAGTGCAACTACTCGAAAGGACAGGGACTGCACACTTCAAAGTTCAAGGTAGCAAGGTCACAACATTTAGTGTTCAGATTGCGCAGTGCGCAGTTTAATCAGGGTCTGGTGCAGCTGGGTTGCCCAGTCGAGAAGATTTTTGGAAAAGTGGCTAAGCGCGAGGGCAAGATAGATTTGTGGTGAAATTGAACTAAAGATAACACACTTAGCATACTTTGATCATGTGACAAAATATACGACAAGAGCAATAAGAAAGAAATTCCCTCTGTGTGACTGTCTCATAACAAGAAGTGACAAGTGCGACAATTGAGATAGACTTTAGGATGACCGTGACGACACTTTTCCGACAATGCTCAAGACTTTATGTATGAATGCGATGGGTGTTTACATAGCTATGAAAAATTGTATACACAAAGAACAACCTTCGAAACCACCAGAAATCGTTCACAAACATGACATATTGGTCACACATGCCAAAAGACGGCAGTTTATCCAACAAGCAAAAGGGGGTCAGAGGACTTTAGGAAAGCTCACGAAATGAGTTTAAGTGTTCACAACAATCAAGGGGAAGACCAAGGAAGGCTCTGAAATTGGAGTGCAAGCTAAAATTTTGGAGGGTGTTGCAGATGCTACAACACCATCTTACATGACATCAAAATATTGCAACCCTATTTTTAAAAGTGATATTTTTGATAAAGTGTATCTTACATCTAGATATTACATTTGAATTTTTAATTTTGTATCTGAGAAAATATAGGAGTAAAGGAGAAATGTCAAAGCACCTTATAAACAATTTTATTCACTAAATAAAATTTTCATTTCTTTATAAAAGTGATTTATAGAAAAATAAAGAATCAAGTTAAAAAAAACTCATTTGTGTGTGCATTCCTCATGGTTTATCCAGCGTGTATTCATCACGATTTATTTAGCATGCATTCCTCAAAGTCTATGTAGTGTCCATTATTTCATTCAACGTGCATTCAGCTAGTATGCCTTGACACAAGACAATGATGGCCTTAGTTGAAACGATGACATCCTCTTCCATGCAAATAATTGACACACGAGGTTCCGAAGAGATCTTCACAGTAAGGAAATTCAAAGAGTGTGCCGATACATGGAGTGATACAAACAATTGTCCACTAGATATGCTAAATATCCCGAGAAGAGGAGAGGTTTATAAATTTATATTTGGACAATTCGTTTTCCAAAATGAGGAGATAGATGATGCCATAGAAAATTATGATGATAAAGCAATGGAATTAAAAATATTTGGGAAGAGTATAAACCTAGACCCTGATCTAGTTGCAAGAGCAACGAAAATTCCACACAGAGGGGAGCAATATTTAACTCCAAGAAAGCCCATATTCTAGGAAAGATTGAAATGGCTAATAAAATATGTGAGAAAAAAGTATATGTTCGAATGAATAGGTTAAAAATGCAAGATTTTCCCCAAGGACCATGCAAATATTTGATTCAAGTTGTCCTCAGGACAATTATGAATCATCACAATCTTGATATTTGCGGTGATTGCATGATGATAGTTATTTATTGGGTTCACAGCATGGCCATAAATGTCCCTCATTTGATGGCTAAAATATTAAATTATGCCCTACAAGAAAGTAAAATTAAGAAGGTTAGGTTCAGTTTCCTGGGAACACTACAGAAAATTATTGATTTGTATTGAGGAGGTGTGGAAACAAGGGTTCTTAAAACCTATGTTAGGAAATCAAAACCAAATAAATCCATTGAGGAAGAACCACTTGGGAACAAAAGATTTGTTGATTCCTAGGAGCAAGAAGATCTTAGCTCAGGGGGAACTGTTGGAGACAGTTCAAGGTTGGGTGGAACGTGCTCTGTTCCTGAATATTCCCCAAGAATGTTATTGCAGTTAGATGAAATTTTGTTATGTTTTGCCTATTATTTTGAAATTATTTTATGTTTTATCTTTTGACTTTTGAAATGGTTTAATGATGTTATGGTTAAAATATTAAATCGAATTTATGGATCGACTACATACAAGAAAATTTTCATGCATAGATAGCATATTTTCCTAATTTAATAAATTTTTGAAACATATGTTTATTTTGCGGATTATATGATCTAGATTAGAGGAATTGTATTATGTTACATTAACGAGTTGATGGGATATGAAAGAGGATAAATTGTTAATAAATATAGTGTGTTTGGTTGTCGAGATAAATTATTGTTGTATATACATCCTCTTAGTACATATATATGTATGTATCCATATAGATGTGGAGAATTTCTAGAACTATTTACATAGTTCTGTATACTCTCTCTTTGGCACTAAGATAATTAATTAATGGTGGTTACATAAAGGTTGTTAATAGATAATATAAACAGGAGATAACAATACAACATGCAACTGAAAAGAAATTAAGAAATTGGACTTGAGATACATGTAAAGATTTTACTTTTAGCTATATTGCAGTTCCTTGTAAATTATATAGTTGAAGGGAATAATTATTGACGAAATTGTATCCTAGCAAGACTACAGAAATATCCTTATCATCTCCTTAAGGCAATGAATTGTCGATATGAAACATGTAATATCTAGGTGATCCTTATAAACTAAATAGGCAACTCTTATGCTCATAAGTCTAGTTGTAATGAGGGTATATTACATTGCATCCTTGTATGTATGCACATATGTAACTAGTCATATAGTTCCCTAAATCATGTAATTGAGATTACAAAACCCTGACCTTGGGTAGGATTTAGTTATTCATAACTAAACATAAAGTGAAATCATGGAATATATAGAAATAATAGTAGAAGCACATATATATGACTATTACTTGGCATAAATAAGATTGTAAAAGAGCACATAGTTTTGAAAGACGAAGGGGTATAATGATGGAGGAACCAATCCTTCACCAATAAAGAAATCGACAACAAGTTGAGTAATCATAAAAAAAAATAGCATGCTATACATGATCCTTTCAATTAACTTCAATAGATATATCAAGTTCTATAGTACCATAGGGAGTTACATAAGAAGTCTAATATGGATAATTGAAATGGAAGGCAATTATATATATATATATATATTAGATAGATAGACACACACACACACACACACACTTCAACAATAACATTTAGAAAACCAAAAATTTGGGTACAGTTCCATAAGAAACTTTAGAAGAATATTGTGGCAGAGAATTCACAACAGAATCTATACAATTTGTGCAAGAAAAGATATAATAGTCAACATGTTGAACAAAGTAAAAGGGAGATCCTTTTTAAATAATCTAAAGGAATATATACATCTATGCATGTTATACGTATGGTTTTATAACAAATTTAAGAGAAGATTATTATAGAACAAGTAAGTAAGACCCACAATATTGTAAGGTGAAATGATGGTTCGTTAAGGCCTCCATGGCTGCACAAATAAATTAAAAAACATGTAGGGTTGAAAATTCAATAACTAGGTAAAACCTAATTTGGCTTATGGCTCTTAAGGAAAAATTATAGTAGTACACCACGTAGAATTTGGGAGGAATGTAGAAATTGTATACCAAACTATAAGAATCATGAAGTCAAGACGTTATCCTCTAAATTTACAAGTTGTTTGGTGGGAAGCTACTAGTTCATATGAAATCCATTACTGTAACCAAATGAATTGCTAAATTAGCAATGGAATCTTGGATGATCATTCAAGAGGTTAACCAAAAATGAAGAGATACAAATAGGTGCACAAATGAAGTAAAATTGTATCCTTGAGAAGTAGAGTTGTGACATGTCCTCCTCATCGGCTGTGAGCACAAAGGAACTAGATGTTAATTAGAGTTTGAGGAAGAAATCTAAATCGAGTCAAGATATGTCTTTGTAGCACACCCAAAACATGAAAATAAACTATGGTAAAGGAAAAACTCTTTACCTCAGTAGAAGTGAGACCATGCTACTCCTGGAACTACAAAAGTATATAACAAAATTTGTCATCATGGGAATAATTGGGTGTTTTAGATGAGAACATAAGCCTATATCGAAATGAAACTTTAAAAATTAGTAAAACGACATTTTTAGCCTTATCCGTAAATGTCACAAAATAAAGAACATGATTATTACTCTTAATAACCAGTGTAATAATAAATTGAGATAAACCCCAATTAGTAAGGAAATTTTCTTAGAAAAATGGAGAGAATGATTTTCGGCTTAGCATCTGCCCCTTTAGAAATTAGAATGCGAGAGAAGGGCCTTGTATCCATATTCTTCCACGAGACTACAAGAATCCCAATACGAACTACTAGACTGGGAAGAACGAAGCCCATATCCTTCCTTAGAAGGGTCGAACCCTTTCATGCATGCTTAGGGTTTGATAAAGCACCATATTTCATACCTCCTTCCATAGAAAGTATTGACAATGCTAAGTGAATTTAGATCAAAGAATACTTTTACCCTTTACTTTATACCAAGTTGACCTACCAATTCAATATGTCTAAGCAAACTAGGGTACTCTGGTATCTTGAAGGAATGCAATCTAAACTAGAAGAAACATTTTCAAATTATAATACTCGAATTTACGAAAATCAAAGCCTAGATAAATAAGAGAATCGGTACCTAAGAATTGTATAATTTATTCAATATTTCCTCTATAGTTATCTTAGTAAATTGAAGGAGCAATATAAACAATTGGTCAGCGCCACTATAAAAATTTGATGGAGATTAGTAAATTATACACACAGGAAATGGATAAATGGAAATAACAACCTAAACCAGAACCAAGTCTTACATTACCTAAAGAAAAACAAAAGGCAGAACAATGTAAGACCTGGAGTAACCTTTGAGTTGCATTTATAGAAATTTCAAGTAAAAATTGACATTAAGCCATCACAGTCATACCAGGTGGTGCACTACTGTGGTCACCAGAGGAAACCAAATTAAATATTAAGGCAACGAATTCAAAAAGGGAGGGTTAGTCATTAACAAACTCTATTTTTGTCCATCATTGGATTTCAGAATTAGATCATGGTCATATAAATGCATGCGATTGGCGCTCCATGTGAAATTCACATGGTAAGCCCTAACATGAACTTTGTTTATGAGCCATGTGTTTTAATAACCAAGAAAATAATAAAACCATTCCACACCCACAATCATTACGAATGATACCAAGGTGTAGAGTAGTTTCAAAGGAGATAATATTGTATAAGTGGATATCTAGCCTAAGCACCATGGTACTTGTTAAATTATATAACATATGAAAATTGGGTCAAGATTAGTATATGTGGAGAATCAATGGATACCAATACTCATGGATAAGACCCTTCAACTAGAAATTGGCTATATTCCTAAAAGGAAACAAATTCTTAGTCAATTGAAGTAAAAGACACAAGGAGTTAAAATGATCAATAACACATAGGCGTAACCACATTAATGTCCTATGAAACAAACCTGCCAGTGATGAGTCTAAATACTCCAAATAATGACCAGGTGGAATCCACCTTGAACCCAACAATAATTCTTACAGAAAGTGACAAATCATTTGATCATGATGTATGTACAACAATGGGAATGTTAAAGAAATAACAATGTATATTGGGAAATGAAGAAAGTTGTCATAAATATGTATGTATAATAATAATAATGTTAAGGGAAAGAAAAATAAAATTAGGTGAAATTGAGGTATGTTACATGTGGTATCATATTTGTAGGTTCAAATGTGAGTCCTATGAGTCAAACCATAGTTGCAGGTATTTTGCAAAAAATATCTAAAGGTATTTTGTAGAAACAGTTAAATTACTTTTGTCAAATGATCTATAGAACTTAAAGGCCTATGGTCCAACCCACAATTAACAAAGTTACTATGTAAAGAAAAGAATACATTAATGATATAATATCTACTTGATCTCTTGATAAAGCAGAGTAGATCTAAGTGTAGATAGGATATAAATTGTCACATACTACAATGCAATTGTTGGAAGAAGTAAAAGACTAAGGAACATAAGTATATCTTGAATAGAATAAATTGGTTGAAGATTGTGGTAAACAAGAGTAGGGGATGAGAAGTACACTACTCCATTAAATAAATTATCCACAAGGATTTTAGAAAGTAATTAACTATGCATAATTGGTTGAGAGAAGTATACAAGGTGTTGGCTCATAATAACTATGCCAAAAAGAGCAAAGTCTCTTGTGTTAATTTAATAATTGTACCAGGAAAATAGGGAAATCAAGTATTGATACATACACTTATTCGTGTCTAAAGAGTATATATATATATATATATAATGAGTATATTGAAATACAACTAAGAGTAGTAATGGAGAGACACCCTTCAAACCAATTTATGCACAAGAATCCATAATGTCCATTAAACTTGAGATTACTTAAATGTGAATTGCGTTTCAAAATAATAATAATAAAATATCAATAATTCATAGAAAATGCATAACTCTTGAAAACTAATAAATTCATGCTCTAGAAAATCTCAAATATAAATAAAATAAAAAATTTATTGTGCAAGATTTTGATAAGAATTCCCAATCCAAACTTACTTGGACAATGTATAGCATTATGGATATTTTATCACACGTGCAAACTTAAACACAGTGAGCTCCTTGGAAATATGCACATTGTTTCAAGGATTATCAAAGGTAATTATATTCTTATATAATAAATGGGTTTAATTGAAAACAATGTGTTAGCATTCTCATTAAAGTAATTATATGTGTGTGTGTGTGTTTCCTTTTATTTTTCCTTTTTTGGGGGTTTTATTTATTTTATATTTAGTTTTAAATTACTAAAAAATGATGGATTTTTTTTGTTACAAAAGTGATGGAGGGTATGATCATAGCTAATGGCTTCGGCTTGTGTGCCTGAGCATTCTATCATATCCCATCGTCGTGATTTTCACATAGGTAATCTCTGCTCTCTACATTCTCTTTTTAAGTTCTAGTTGCTCTAGTTAGTTGTCAAGTTCTGGGTTTTGCAGGATCCTTGGGTGAGTTGGCCCATAAAACCCCCTTTGGGAAGGAGATCACAACATTTAATTCCCTAGTTTCCAATGGCTCAAAATTTCAAAATTTTAGTCCCTCCCGCTTTGTGAAAAAGCCAAATGGCATCCCAAAAGTGGAGATCAATTCCCCTCAAGCCCAAATCTGAGCACTCCAACTTGCATATTGTGACCTGATTAGTTAGTTCTGGGGAATATGGCCCTCACCCCACACTGTTTGGACCTGGATTGAGAGGAATTGGAAGCCCCTCATCTCAGGTGAAGTTGTTTCCTCCTTCTGCAATAAGGGCTTGTTTACTTTTTATTTTGAGAACAAATTCGATTGGGATCTGATATTCAGATGTGGACCATATTTTATGGGAGCCTGAGTTTTCTACCTTGATCATTGGAAACCTAATTTTAATCTGGAATGTGATATCCCTATCACAATATCATTCTAGTTAAACTCCCGTACTTTCCTCCCCACTGTTGGAATGATGCTACGTTCAAACTGATTGGACATTCATTAGGAAATTATGTTGATTGTGTAGAACCCGGAGATGGACTCTTTCCCTGTGCAAGAATATGTGTGGAGGTAGATCAAGATGAAGGAATTTCAATGGCAATCAATTTTTGTATGGATAACTAGACTCGTGTAGGAAGTGGACTATGACCAACTACCTTTTAAATACAAAGTGTGGCATGAATATGAGTACTTTTCCAAAGAATTCCCAAAAATGCAAGTATATCGGGAACAACAAGAAGAACAAAATGATCAATGGAAGTAATCCAAAAGGAAAAAATGATCAAATAAACAACAACCCAAATATGCACTGGCTCCTTAAAAGCTCCTCTCAAGGATGGATAGGGCCCACAGTCTTCAGGCCCCGAATCTAAATCCCATAATGTTCAATTTACGGATGATACTATTCTGCTAGGGGCAACCTCTCTGTTGATTGCAAAAATATTTAAAATGGTATTTGATAGATTCCTCTCTACTTCTAGGGGTTTAACAAATGTTTTCAAAAGTCATATCTTCACATGGAATACATCTACACATAAGCAGAGGAAAATTGGAAACGTTTTAGGATATAAAGTCATTGGAGGTTGGCAAGAGTTTTAATATGTATACATTCCAATATACCTCTAAAAATGTCCCCCAAATACTGGGAGCACATTCTAGACAAGATTAAAAATAAATTGGAGAGATAGGGAGCTTGTTGTCTCAATGTTGCAAGAAGAATGGTCATATTTAGAGAGGTCCTTTGAGTCATCCCCATATATCAATTATTTTCCCTTCTGGTTCCCAAATATGTTCTGCACCAAATGGGAGTCTACCTCAAATAAATTATGTAGGAAGGGGGCAAATCAGACACCAAAAATTTTGATTTAGTAAATTGGCTCTCTATCCGAGCTCTGAATATGCATGATGGATTAGGTTTTTTGGATACCACTTTGGTTAATATTGCGATGGGGGGAAAGCTATATTGGAAGCTTAAAACTGAGCCTGACTTGTGGTGGCCACAAGTCCTACAAGCAAAGTATCTACAAGCAAATGATAATCATTCTACGAATGGGATAGTAACCAAAGGATCTCTGATCTGGAAACTGGTTGCTTTGATGTCCTTGTTAATAAAAGACCATTTTTTTTTATTCCATGTAGTGTGAATAAAATCAACCTTTAGGAAGACTCACTTTTAGGTGCCTTCCGTTGTGCCAGGATGAGCACATTCGACCCTTGATGGAGCAGTTGAGCTAGGCATGTATAGTGACCCTTGCCCATTTTATGGATTGGGATGTTGCAAGCCTTTGGAAAGGCTAGAATTTGGATGATGTCCTTGACATTCTAAAACCAACCGGAGAAATTATGAAAAGAAAATGTGTTAGATGTTCTGCGCTCATCCAATCTGCAATTGATAAGCTGGGTTGGAAATCTTCCTTCTACTTTGTTAGAGAAGGCTATAATAATATTCTTTTCAATTCTGAGGTTCCTTTGAAATCCATTATATGCAACAATATCTAGAGGGTAGATGCAATTCCATAGGTAAACACCTTTCGTTGGCTCCTGAGGCATAAAATAAATTTAGCTTTAGAAAATATTCAAAGGTGTGGCATAGTTGGTCATTCAAGATGTCCACTTTGTGAGAAATTGGAGGAATCAATTCCTTGTCTTTTTCTTTCTTTTCCATGCATAATGGCGGTGTGGGACACTGCCATTAGTCCTCTTTCCCTAGAACCCAGTGGCCTCCAAATATCTAAAAAAAAATCTCATATGGTATACATCCTTTATGGGCTCCCTTCAAGCGAAATCCTCCCTCGAAGTTATATGGAATGCTCTCCCTAAATATCTTTGTTACAGAGTCTATCTTTTTAGAAATAGTTCTATATTCAAAAACATATTTATCTCTGCCAGATCACTGATGCTAAAATTTCTCTCCTTTTATCTTGAATATAATCCTCCTACCACAGATTTTGCGACCTTGCTACTTTTCCTTGTATAATAATTGTTTTTAATATGATGTTGATGGTGATGGTCTTGTCACTTTTGTTAAGCAATTGTTCATCTAGTCATCCCAATAGGTGGGTCTATTTTGGAATAATTCTTTTATAATTTTAGTTTAATCCCCAAAAATTAATAGGCTAATAGTAGGGATTTAATCTTAGTGATATTCAAGGAATATTTTTAGCACTAGACAGAGAGAGGCTTGAGATTTATTTCAAAAGTAGTAATGTTCTTTGTACTTTTCAATTATATATATATGATTTAGAGTGTGAAATTAATTATGATGCCTTGGGCATATGGTATTGAAAAGACATGATTTTGACCAATGGTATTGTAGCAATGCTTATTTATAGGTCAAAAATATCCATGATGGAGATTCAGAATCTCGTTGCATGTTTTTCTATAAATCTACTCACATATTAATTCCTTCATAATTAATAATACTAATTTAAATAAGGTTGTAATTTAGTTGATTTTTATTATTTTCTTAATCATTGGAAATGTGATATAGTTATGAGGTAAGTGTCTTGATGCCTATCGTAAATTGATGCCTATAGACTTTTATAGCTACTTAATTTATATTGTTCGGGTAGTAATTGGGGTGAATGATATTTCTAATTTAACTGGAAAACTTGACTTCGTAATTTACTATTTATAACGATTATAATATAAATGTTAAGATTTAGCGAGTTTGTAATTTACTATTTATAATTATTATAATATAAATGTTAAGATTTAGCGATAATCGTTTATAGTAATGCCTTTATTTATCAATGATTATAAGTTATTCTTCACCTACACAATAGCACATCATAGATAGCCATTTTTAACATTTATACTCGTTATTAGGAATTTATTTTTGTAATTTGACATAAACTATGGTTTAAAAAGTGTCTAAATATGTTTTCTAATTTATTTTGAACGATTAAATTATATTTTTTTTAATAATAAAATTGTAATAATATTTTTAAAATTTATCATTTAAATATAATAAAAACTAAAAAACCGTATAACAAAAATGTAAGAATAGATAATAAAAATATTACAATCTCAATCACTTTTCAATAACCATATTACATAGAGAAGTGAGATTCTTTAGAATTCCAAACTTCCATTTTTTTCTAAAACTATTCCAAGTTTTACAAGTCTCCATGTTCACATTCCATTTAAAGCATTCCAATTTCAGCTATTTTTGAGTAACCACATTAAATTGAGAAAAAAAATGCCAATTCTTAATGTACTTACATGATGTTGTGTTTGGGAAAATATTGACGAATATTAAGCACCTTGGAGGAAGCTAATCGTTGACTTAATGATTTTAGGATTTTCCATTCTTGCACGGAGCTTTGCACATCCCGAGAAATATTGCATTGTGGTTTACATATGTGCCAGGTTGTTCATCTTGTTGTTTGATTATTCATTTTCGGATCATTTACATGAATAACAAACTAATAAAAAATAGAGTAAAAACTGAATCTTCACATGTATAGCCTTATAATTTAAATGTATTTGCATGATCTTGATATCAAATAAATATTAATATTAAGCTAAATGAATTGCTATATAAATATTAATATGTGGCTATGAGAAATTCTTTTGAAAACCATTCAAATGACTGAAAAGAATATAGCATGATGCCCCTGGGTCATTATTGTAATATACAATGCAATTTAGTAGTATACTTCAACAACCAAAAATAAAAATAAAGGAGACAAAAATTGTTGTGTGCTTCAAATAAAAACCAACTAGAAAAAATATGTTGTATGCTTGAACTAAAACTAAAAATCAAAATCAAAATAAGGTTATAATTTAGTTAATCTTTATGAAGAGTGACATATATTATGAGGTAAGGGTCTTGGTGCATACCATTAATTGATGCTTATATACTTTTATGAGCCATTTAATTTATGTTGTTGGGGGAGTAAATTGGATGAATGATATTTCTAATTTTAACTTGAAAACTTCAATTTGTAACCTACCATTTATAATAATTATAATGTAAATATTAAAATTTAGTTATAATCATTTGTGACAATAGCGTTATTTTTAAAGACTATAAGTTATTCTTCACCTACACATAGTAGCACACCATCACAGCGATTTTTAACATTTATTCTTATTATTAGGAATTTAATTTTGCAATTTGATATGAGCTATAGTTTACACGTGATTTGATTTGTTTTTGAATTTATTTTAAATACTTTTTCCTAAGATTAAATTATATATGTTTTTATAATAATAAAATTGTAACATTATATTTTGAAATTTATAACTTAAATATAGTAGAAAGAAAAGAAATTTCTATAATAAAAATGGTAAACATCCATAATATATATTACAATTTCAATTATTTTTTAATAACTATACTATATAGAAAATTAAAATTGTTTAGAATTCCAAAGTTGCAAAAGATTTTAAAACTATTCCAACTTTAACAAGTTTTCATATTAGCATTCCATTAAAATCATTCCAATTTTAGCAATTTTCACATAACCACATTAAAATGAAAATTCTGTATATGATGTTGTATTTGGAAAAACATTGGCAATATTAAAGAGCCAATCATTGACTTCATGATCTTCCATCCTTTTAACAGAGCTTTCCAGGTTCCTAAAAAGTTTGATGCTACGCTGTTCCATCTCGCTGTTAGATAATTCATTTTCCTATCATAATAATAATAAATAAACTAATAAAAAGTAGGCAACCAATCAACCACTCAAAATATGTTGTATTCTTAAACAAAATTTGTAACCTACCAAAAGATTTTAAAACTATTCCAACTTTAACAAGTTTCCATATTAGCATTCCATTAAAACCATCCCAATTTTAGTAATTTTCACATAACCGCTCTCAGTGGACGTTAACAATCATCATCATCATTAAAATGAGAAAATCAAAATATGTTGTAAGCTTAAACAAAATTTGTAACCCCACCAAAAAATTTTAAAACTATTCCAACTTTAACAAGTTTTCATATTAGCATTCCATTAAAACCATTCCAATTTTAACAATTTTCACATAACCACATTAAAATGAGAAAATCAAAATGTCATTTATTAATGTACGTACATGATGTTGTATTTGGAAAAATATTGGCACAGCGAATCATTGACTTCATGATCTTCCATCCTTGTACAGTGCTTTCCAGGTTCCGAGAAAGATTGATGCCAGGTTGTTCCATCTGGATGTTAGTTAATTCATTTTCCCATCATAATAATAAAAAATAAACTAATAAAAGGTAGGCAATAAAAAATTGAAAGTCCAGTTGTATAGCGTTATCATTTAAATGTGGTTGCTTGAAGGCAAAGAGGTTAAGTAAAGTATCACACTCCAGTGTTAGATAAGTATAAGTATTAATATTGTGACTGCAATTTTTTTTTGAAAAGCAGCTCGGTCAAGAATGTAATGTACAATGTTGTATAATTAAATAACCAAAAATAAAAAAAATCAACCGCATTAAATAAATAACCAAAAATAAAAAATCAGCCGCACAAAACATGTTGTTAAATAAAATATGTGAACAAAATTGAAACATGTTGTTAAATAAAGTATGTGAACAAAATTGTAATGTACCATATAATTTAATTTTACACTTCCACAACCAAAAATAAAAATCAATCCACCGCTCAAAATATGCTGTATGATAAAAAGCAAAATCCAGTAAAAACAATGCCACAAAAGTGCTCACATCCATACACTGAAGCTTAATGTTCTACATACGTCAAACTGATTCAAAGTGTTTGCATTTCCCATGGTTTTAAAAAGCATAAACTTTCTTTGAAACGGGGTAGCTGCAATTTTAACTAGACTAATATTTGTAAAATTGCCATGTGGATAGCTTAAAAAGAAAAATGGGTGCGCATTGTTCGGACAGATCGAGGTTGCCTCCGACTCGCCGTACGAAATGTTGGGCAGAGATTTCTGAACGTGCAGGTACATAAACAATAAATGAACAAAGATCTTCGTTCGTATAAGTAA
>APFE031109792.1:368315-408395 GCA_000404065.3 Pinus taeda | reverse complement strand
CTCATTGAAGATGAGGGTGTGTTTTATCATCCGGGACCATTCAGGATAGTTCTCCTTGCCAGTGAGAACTATTCCTACCATAGAGATGATTGAATGCATTCTGTAAAAAAATACTTCTGCTGATATACAGTGAAATTATACTCAAAAGGGCATTCTCAAAATATTTCAAATCTCTTCCTTACGCTACAACTTTATGCACTATATTTTCTTCAAATCCCTCCAATGTTTGATAAAAGCACCCAGCGTTTCATTGAAATATTATGTATTACATATCACTTCAATGTTTTAAAATGTAATATATTTATATATTACATATCACTTCAATGTTTTAAAATGTAATATATTTATATATTACATATCACTTCAAACGCATTCAACATAGATACCATGTCAAGCACATGACATATAAAATTTGAACAACGCATATACCAAGTGAATGCAAGTGTTGTATACCAAAGCGTTGTATACACCAAAGCGTTGTATACACCATGTCAGGTCAACGCATACACCACTTTTGTATTCACCAAAACTCTTCTCAGCCAAATCAAAACAACAACTCAGTTCAACAGCATATACCAAGTCAGTTCAACGCATATAAAAACTCTGATATAAAACAACATTCAACCTAATTTAAAACAGCAGCTCAGTTCAACGCATATACCAATTCACTTCAACGCATATACAAACTCTGATATAACATGCCACCCGATAGCTACCGTATCCGTTTCAATGCATATACCAGCTCAGTTCAACGCATATATAGATTTTGGACGGGCATATGTATAAACCCACGGGACGGTTGAGTTGCTTCAACAACACAGGCATATGTATAAACCCACAGTGTTACCAATGGAACATCGTTACCAAACATTATCAGAGCATTCAACATATACCGCAGTGTTAAAATGTTGATACCATTCGCATTCAACATATACCACATTCAACTTCGAACAAATGTTATTATTCAAACGCATTCAAATAGAAACGCAACATTAATATGGTTCAACATATATGGACAACATTCAAATGGAAACACATTCAACTGTAAACGTATTCAATACCATAGCATTAATACCATTCAATAACGCATACAAGGAACTGGAATACTTTGGACCTTCATCGATGGTGGCGTATCTCTACAGTGGCACCGTTAGGCCTCAACACTAAAACAGGAAATGAAAGTGCTATAAAAAATTGACAGTATGGACAAATGTGCAGCGCTGGCAGAGGCAAGTTATTTCAGGGAAGAGGGGAATAAGGCAGAGGCAGAGGCTAGGACAGAGGAGTTATAGGAGCATAATAGCTAAAACAAGGAGCTGGCTCTGATACCATGTCAGGCTAGGCAGTAACTCCACAAAACAAACAACTGATTCGTCCATTATTCCATAGGTAGGTCATTGGTATATACAATAGGGAGTGATTGTTCAGTTCATCTCCCGATGACCGTTCACATTCCTAATTTAATTATTTACATAAAATTCCCCCAATCATGAAGATTAGGTGTCAACAGGATCCTTCATTGATCAGAGGGAATTACGAATGGTGTTAAGGGGTCTAAAGGTCGATAGAACATTATGTTTCTTCAGAATCCTAGCAATCTTATCAGTGGTCCCTTGGATAAAAGGTAGATGGACCCCTGGGACACGATCTTTAGGTTCTTTTTTAACTACCGAATTCTTGTAGGCTTTTAGGAAAGCCTTCTGACCCAGGTGTCTACTATAACCGTTCTCAACAAAGACATTAAGGAGATGGGATTTATCTTTATTGAAGTTATTTTCATCAGAGATCCTTAGGGCATGAGTAGCGAGGGTGTTGAGAATGCCTAACTTTTGAGCAGGGAAATGATGGGAACTGGCATGCAGATACTGCTCTGCGTGAGTTTTGTTCCAAAAAACTTGGTGGGAGAGAGAACCGTCACTATTCTTTGAAATAAGAATATTAAGGAAAGAGAGGCAACCATCTACCTCTTGTTCCATGGTGAACTTAATGGCAGAGAAATGATTGTCGAGATGCTTGAAGAAAAGATCCAACTCCTTCTAGATAATATTTTGATTTATGTGTATGAATAAGAGTAGTTGTCATATCTCTAGCTTGTACTTATCCCTTAATGACTAAGTTAGGATACCTCTTGTAGTGTAAATTTCATCTTGAGGATGACCAATTGTAAGAAATACACATTGTAGTTAAGCCTATGGTTGGGTGGAAAGTGGCTCTCCCTTCTTCAACTTAAAGCAAAGCTTAAAACAATTCAGATAAGTGTATTTCTACTTCTTAAATGGTGTGTGTGTGTGTGTGTGTGTTTTCCGAGGTTCATGAATAATGTTATGTTGGTTCATTGAGTATGAATGCAGGGATGAATTGAATCCTTTTGGATGATGCTTGGTCATTGGTTATAAACCTTATAGTAAAGAATTTGTGAATAAAAAATAGTTCTTTAAATAATGTTTACTTGTGATATCTTCGATGTATAGTGGTCTCTACAATGAGAATTCATAATAGATGAGTTAAATGACCTAAATGGGTCTCAAACCAATAGATTGGGTTTGTACCATCTTATGCGAAGAAGCCTTTAATATTTGAATAAGGATGTATTTTCTAAGTAAATTATGAGAGTATTTATGAGATTTGAAAGCCTGTGTAACTCTTAATCTGCAATGCAAGAATATAAGCCTTAATTTTAGAGTGAATATTTAGAGGGAAGTGTCTTCATATGACATTTGATACAAGATGTTAGAAAGTTCACTTAAGAACTTTTGAACTAAAATAATCATGCTAATTTGAGGTTGGAAGCCTTAAGTGATCACAATTGAAGAGAGGGAAAGTTTACCATTATGGTTTCGAGATTTAGGCTTGAAGATCCCAATTTGATTTTGTGAAATGAGCTTGGTTATGACTAAGGATTCAAAGAGTTTACATGCCATATAGGTTGATATGGACCTCAATAACCTTAAGAAAAAATTGGGAAAATACATGCCTTATTGGTGTTGAATTGTACCTATGAAAAAAATCTTGAAAAATCCCTATTAGAGGCTTCTATCTCGGCAAATTTTGGGGTTTAAAGTTTCATCCCTAACCCTTATTTATATGGATCGATGGGCTCTGTGAACCAGGGATAATAGAGAAAATAGGTTAAAAGGGGGATGTGGAAGTCCAACGAGAAGAAAATGTTCCACACAATCATATCTTAGTACTTATGGGACATTTGGAAGTGTGGAAGTCTAATGAGAAGTAGATGTTTTGAATATTTCGATATTTGAATATCCAAACATCCAGGAATTTCAGTGGGTGCAAAAATTCAACAGAGATCAGAATATCTAGATATCCAAATATCCAGATATGTGGACATTCAAAATTTTGTTTAAATTCTTACATTTCAAACTTCTAGATGCCAATGAGATTGTGCATGTGGGGTGCATGTGGAGTCCACATAAGCAAACCATAGAAAGAACATGAGAGTAGAAGTATGGCATGTCACTACTGACATGGAATGTTTACATGCCACTGTTGATGCGTAGAAGTATGGAATGCCACTATTGACATGGCATGTTGACATGCCATAGTTGATGTGTCATTACTGGCATGACATGGAGGACAAATCAAGATGGCATGGCATGCTAATGTGGCATGAAAACATGACATGATGATTTATTGTAAAGGTGCTATGAAGTTGACACAGAAGATTATGTGGTGCCTATCATGGTGGGTGATGTGGTGTCAAAAAATACTAAAGTCCATGATTTTGTAAAAAATACCTTTTTAGTTTTTTCGAGATGTTGGTTTTTCTAGCTATCCAAAAATCTAAATATTTGGAAGAGAGAGAGTTTGACTCACATTGACTATGCTAAGGTGCATGAAAAAAAACATGGCATGGAGGTTTGATAGATATGAGGTGGAGGGAAGGTGGCAGTTTCCATTGAAGATATGTGAAATATTCATAAGCGGATGATTTAAAAATCCGAAGATGTGACTCTTTAATTAGAAGGGGATTTATGATATTTTCCTTATATCTAAAAATTTGAATACTCAAAATTTTGGCCATTTTAATAAAAAATATTGTTCAAAATGAATGGATTTGGATACGAACTAGTTGTTGATGTGTCTATCTTTCAAACATGGCACAATGTAGTTATGACACATGGGCACAAGATTGCCGCATGTCAATGACATATGAGAATATGTGTTGCTATGCGGTGGTGGCATGTGGGTGCAAGAGTAACACGTGCCAATGGTACATATTGTTGATGTGGCCTAAATAATGAAACTTCTAAGGTTCATAACTTTTTTTCCATGACTCAAAATATGATGAAATTTATATCATTGGAAAATTATCGACGATCAGAAGAGGATAGTGGCCTCAAAAAAGAGGTTTGATATGTTTAAACGTGTAGAAAGTCCATGAAATTATGATCTAATAATATGAACAATTTGAGGTATAATTTCTTCTCATATAAACACAAAATCTCTCTACTAAACTTAATGGAATAGGAATAGAAATAAACCCAATCACAATAAAACATAATATTTTTCTACGGAACCCAACTAGAAAAATTCTCTACTTGATTATTGATAGAAAATGAGCACTAGATCTCGTACAAATACAACTTGTTAAACTAAAAACAACCATGTTTTCTTGCCTTGAACAGATGCTTGAGACCCTTGCAAGATTGTTGATCCCTATCTGCTCTCTATCAAACTTACACAAGCCTCAACATGCAAGCACCAACTTGTACTATCCACTGCCTTGTCTCACTAAATTGTGTTCACAAGACAATGGTCAAATTATACCTTCGTTCCTCCATATAAGCACTTTGATTAGGTTATTACTGGAAATTTCTATTTAAGGAAAGTTGAATTGTTGATTGACTAGTTAATGGAAGCTCATTGGTTGTGTTAACTCGTTCTTCCTATAATTTAGGAGCCTAACTAAATGAATGCATCCTTTACCCAAAATAACTCACACTAGAAGATAATAAACTCAACCTTCCACTAAATAGCACTAGTCAACTACTTCTTGCACTCTTAACTTTTAGGAATTCACCCTGAATTTTAGGAACTCATCCTATTTAGGAATTAGCTCCTAATTCATAGGAACTCACATATTCTCAAGGAAAAACTCATTGTAGTTCCTTTGATTAAGGCAAAAATAAAGGAACCATTTCTCACTATGTTTTGGGCAAATTTAGTGTTTTATCAAACACATAACGCTCTAGACTTAGTAGCTAGTCTAGAAACAATAGCCAAAGTAATTCGCTACCTCTTCTTTAATCAACAAATAAGAGAAGTGAGAAGCAAAATCAACTTGTAGCTTTCACTTGCTCCCTCTCTTCCTTGACTGATTCCACTACTCCTTCCTATACTTAACTTGCTTGGAAAGTACCTGCACACAAGCTGAGACAGAAACCCATCAATGCATGCAATAAATATCTGTTAATCAAACATATCATAGAATCCAGAATACGATATACATCATATAAGAACATGAATGGAAAAAGCTTTGAATTCTTTATTGATAAAAGGAAATATTACAACCCATGAATGTTCATTCTTGATTCAGTGTCCTCATTCCAGTTTCGATCCCTTCTCTCCTCATGAAGCAATATTTCGACATCATTACAATACTCTTGCTAATCTCATTCAAACAGTATTTCCTTAGCTCAAGAAATTCCAACCTAGACCAACCTTTGAATGCTTGGTCAATTTATAGCTGAATGGAGGAGGTTAAGCCATTAATGGCCCTCATGAATGCTCTGCCAAAATTGGGAGGTGGTTCCATGGAGGAAGGGATAATGGATTGAGGTTCATTCATCCTCTTCCTCATCCAAATGCGAGCTCAATCAATCTGAAAACTTCCATAAGTATCCATTGGATGAGGAATCCAATGGATTCATTTAAAAAATTCAGTGAATCTTGCTCAGCGCAGGCAAAACAAAGGTTAACTACACTGCAGTGCACCCAGTCAGTGCAGTTTCTGCATTGCAATGCAGCCTAATAGAAGGCTACCTGCGTTGATTTCCTTAGGGACACTTCTTGGATGAATGGTGTCATGGAAACTCTTGGGAGGAAAGCATGATGTAGGTTGACCTCATTAGGGAATGAAAACAACTGAACTAGGGCTTGATGGACCCTAATAATATGGATCTGGAAGTTAGGATTAATGTGCCCAAATTGACCTGTAACAATTTCCCCCTAAAGCATGAAGTCGAAAATAAACATGTCGAGTGAGATGCTTTACCATTTGGAGAGAAGATTTTGAAGTGGAAGGTGACCTGCATCAATTACAATACAAATATCATGATAATTGGATTTTTTTCTCGTGAACTAGCTGAGGGAAGGCATACCCATGCTAAGCTTATAAACTTTCATTACATGTACAAATATATTCGTCTACAGATATAGACCCGTGAATGGATGACCATGAATGTAAGGCCATTTGTACATTTGATATAGCACTCCTAAAAATATATCGCAGCCTGGATGGATGAAACTAGATTCGGGGTCTTCAATCTCGTTCAATCTTCACTCGATGTACAAGTCTAACCATGTGAATAGATGAACTAAGGTCGAACATGGAGAAACATCATCTGATTACCAGCCAATGTTGTAAGCCGTTAACAGTTGTGAGAAGAAGCACCGATAATGATAATGACCCTCAAGGTACTGCAGTACATTTCGTAAGGTGTGAATAAATGATTTGATGTCGAGCACCATACGAAGTCTTTCAGTCGAAGGCCAGTGATGTCAACCTATCGCTGGAAGCAAGAAACCTACCATTGATGTATGCAAGCCTCAAGGTACTAAAGAGGTGTTTCTAAGTCAACTTCTTGGATGATGTGCTGATGTCGAAAAGAAGCGACTCATCACAGGAGGGCCTTGATGTATCCCACATCAATGACATGAAACGAGGTAAATGATTTTAGAGATGAAACATCAACTGACGACACAAGGTTCATGAATGGTGAGCATGAAAATGAAGGTTTATTGTATTGTAAAGGATGAAGTTTTGAACTGAATGACTTCTCTTGAACATATCGACAACACTGAAGTGAATTGGTAGCATTGACCCAAAACAAAGTGATGGATGATATGATAGCCCAACGATGTGATAACCATCAAGATGAATGACCCAATCCACATAGTCATGGTGATGAGGTGAAAGTGTCATGTTCAAGAGCAACCTTCTACCATAAAGTATTCTCGGCTTTTTCCCATTTTCCCCAGTCATTTCTGACCAGTACCTCTTTATTTTTTATCAAGCTTGAGGAGGATAACATATGCTTGTTGTATAATTCCACCCTTCAGGTGAATCCATCGCTATTTGATGATTTAATGAGTCTAGCAAAGCTGAAACTCGATCTTGTCTAGATGGACAAGTTTGTCTCTATTTAATGTTTTTAACGAGTTTAACGACAAAGATAACTCGGTCCTTTTCACATTTTGAGAGTCTGAAAAGGGACTAAAAGGAAACTTCACAAGTTCTTTTTCGTAAATTTGTCTCTCAAGTCCGAAAAAGCATAAAACAATACAAGAGAGAACCTATTGATCATGTTTGATCAACAAGTACCTTTTTCGTAGTTAATCTAACTCAACCCAAAGAAGGGGTAAAACTATACTGAGTAGATACCAATTCTAATCCATTAATGAGCTAGAAACAAGAAGCGCTCGACAATATTTTCATGTTTAGAGAGTCTGAAAAGAGCTTAAAGAGGACTCCAAGGGGGTTCCTTTTTCGTTTTTAACAAAGCTCGAAAAAGTGATAAAAGTTTGCTTTCTGGTCAAATATGTTCAATTTACACGTAAGCACATCATAACTGCATATCAGTTGTTAAACTTGCTCAAGATGCCATCAAAATGGATTAACAAATACATGTTCATGGATTAAATAAATTAAAACCAATGTTTACTCAATTAATGTGCACGAAATAAACATTAAATCTGGTTCTTACCATTCATTTTCACCATCTTGCTTATACCTTTTGATATCTGGAGCAGTTTTTCCTCGAAGTTCACCAGTTGATTGAGGAGGCTTCAAGGGATCATTCCTTGCTCTGTTTGGACTGGGTAGGAACAAATTTTGTTCTCTTTCATTTTATTCTTTGTTTTAGTTAGGAAAGATTTTAGGTTTTTGAGGCCCCTAGGGTTTCATTTTCTAATTCATGGATTTAAATGGTAATTATATGGAGAGAACGAGAGCATGAAGAATAGGATATCATAGCCTTGAATAATCAGGGAACAGTTGAGGCCCTAAGAAATTGTGGGTTACTCAAGTATTTCCAGTTATCCAACATGCAGCAGCAGATGAATCTTCTACGGTTCCTTGTTCAATCATGGGATCCGACTGATCAGTATTTTCATATTCGGGACAAAGAGTTTCCTTTCACCATCGATGATATATACTTCCTAACTGGACTTTCGAGGTGGGGTGCCCCCATTTCACTAATAGGACTTGACCTCGGGGGTAGACCAGTGAAAGATTATGTGCACCAATTATGTAGGCAGGGTGCCCAGCCTAGCAGAGACGGAAGGATACTTATCAAGGATGTTAGTGATTTACCACTAAGGATGATCCTTTTTACCATTGCCAGATTGGCTGGTAGTGCAACACTTCATTTGGCCAACAAATCATACATGTAGTATGCTCTAGAATGTTTATAGCTAAAGGTGTTCAACTGGTGCAGGGTTGTCTTTTCATCTATGAAAGAGCAACTAACCAAGGTGAAAAGAGGAAAGATCAAGAATTTCGGCTATAGATCGATCATGATTTCTTTTTCCTTGGAGAGAATTCCTCTATTGTAGCCACAACTTATTTCACTGGGTGTATCTATATACTGAGAGACCCACTAATGTAGAGGTGGACAGATCTTATGGCTAGGCATGGTGCCCATTCTTTGATCGTATTTACCCCTACATTCTTTGAATGGTTAAGTCGACAGGAGATGACTTTCGAAAAATATTCGTATTCAGGAATGGATTTTTGTGGTGATCCAGAATTACCATTACTAGTTGGAGCAATGTGGGGTGTTATTGGTAAATTGTTTGACCAAGTGTTTAAAATTTTTAAAGTTTTTGCATTTTTTGTGTTTTTTGATTAATTCCAAGACCAAACAAAATCAATTTTTTATGCATATATATATTGGACCTATTCAACCTATAGGGGACACAAAAGATGTAGTTGGACCAGCACAGAGACCTGCAGTTCTTCGAGACTTGGAATTGTCCGAGACTCTGGCTGAATTGCAAGATCACATAGAGGGATTAACCCTAGGTATTCCAGATGTCCGGATCGAGGAGCTACCTATGCGATTGCAGCGCCACATCATTGGTGTACCAGGTCGTTGAATGAGACTCTTGCGTATGATAACACAGGCAGTGACTTGCTATCATGAGCACCACTAGTCTACTTAGATGCTTCTTCTGCATAAATTTTAGTTTTGGGTCAAATGACCAATTTTTGTCTTGGACACAAACTATTTGTAAAAACGTTTTACAATTATATACTTTACTTTCAGGGTTTTATTATGGTTGAGTGATGCAATCCTATTTAACTGAAGATACTAATTGAAAATATTTACTTTACATATGTTGCAAATGTTTGTTTAACACATAATTTGCTAGAGAGTCAGTTAATGTGTTTAGATTTATGGAAATATGTTGATATTGAATAAACTCGAAATACCTTTCCAAAATACGAACTCTAAGGAACATACGATAAATTGTTGGGTTTTGGACAGTATAAACAGCAGTAATTTGTAGTACAATGAGCTGAGAGTCAAGCCTAATGATGATTCGGCGAATGCCAAGTGAAATGGCATCAGAGAGAAGTTCAATCAATACACTATACTCAGCGATATTGTTTTTCAAGTGACCAAATCCCTCTAAAACTCATTAACTTGCTGCTTGGAGCGAAAATAGCCCATGTTGCAGAAGATAGGTTCTGCGTACTACAGCTAGCACCATCGGCGTAACTAACACATGGTTTCGAAAAGTTCGACATTTGCAACAAATGTGAAGTGGATTACTTAACCAAATAAAAACCCTAAAAGAAACATACTCACACATGGAATCCAAGCATATTTACATGAGTTTTACCATACTTATCTAAGCATAGTAACTTTTTAAATACAACCCATTTCTGGGCTTAGACAATGGAATTCTATCATAATCTACTAACTCGTAGGCACCTTACGTCAAAATGCGCTTAACAACATAAGGGCCCATCCAAAGTGGTTCGAACTTTCCTACTCCAATTTTATGAGATTCTTGATCATAAAGCAAGACCAGGTCACCTTCTGAGAATACATGAGGCTTGGAATTTTTATCATATTGCGTCTTTACCCATTTCTTATGCACTTCGTTAGCCAATGCAGCATCATGATGGGTTTCATCCAAATGGATTAATTCCAAGAAACATGCTTCTTCTTCAAAAGTATCAAGTACAGGTCAATTGTGAGTTTGAGTGACGAAATTTCACATTGAATTGGCAAGACTGCTTCCAAACCATACACCAACTGAAAGGGTGTGAAGCTGGTAGCATTTCTCACTAAGGTCTGATATGCCCAGAAAGCCGAGTACAGGATTAGATGCCAATTTCGTTTATGAACTCCAATCATTCATTGCAACATACGCTTAAGGACCTTGTTGATAGCCTCAACTTGTCCATTAGCCTGTGGATAATATGGAGTAGAACTATCATGTGACAATCCTAATTTGGCAGTCAACTCAACCATCATGTGATTGTGAAAATGCGACCCATGATCTGTAACTATGGCCTATAGTACACCAAACTTGGCAACCACATGGTTGTAATAAAATAATGCAGCTGTTTCGCCGCTGTTGTTTAATGTAGGCATCGCCTCAGCCCATTTGGTAAAATAGTCAACAACGACTATAATATACCCATGCCCCCCGGTCGAGGTGGGGTTACATGTCATAAAATCAATGCCCCATTTAGCGAATGGTCCAACAACGACTACCGGATGCAAAGGTGCAGGTGGTAATCTAGTTTTTCGATCAAATATTTGACATTCATGACAACTTTTGACAACAATTATGCAATCTTTGAATATTGTTGGCCAAAAGTAACCAGCACGGAGAATTCTCTATGCTGTAGCATATCCGGATAGATTTCCACCACAAGCGCTTGAATGACATCTTGTTCAAAGCTTTCTCGGCCTCCTCATGAGTGAGGCACCTATGTAGAATCATATCGATACCATGACGATAAAGCGTATCACCAACGATCAGATAATTTCTGGCTTGGTATCAGATACGTCGTTGTTGAGAGCAAGAGGTATCGGGTTGAAAAGATTGGGTCTAGAGATAGATCAGTATATCCCCATACCATGTATCACTTGAAAAAATGAGAAACAAAGACTCATCTAAGATTGATGTTTCTGATGTTAAATCGTTGGAGGATGAGGGAAGGTCGGAAAGTAGTTCGGAAAATATGAGAGATTTCTTTGACTTAGACTTAGTGAATTCCAAATCAATTTCCTGCAATATAACTATCCACTTCCAATATTTCCCCCCCAACAATTGTCGTGACAAAATATATGTCATAGGGTTGCAATCAGAGATAATTGTAGTTTTACACAAGAGGATATAGTGACGAAACCTCTACACAACTTGAATGGCTGCCAAAGCTAACTTTTCAACATAAGAATATTTCCTTTATGTATCATTGAGATTACGAATCAAATAATATACTGGATGTTCTATTCCATCTTCTTCTTGGACTAAAACCATTCCGATGGTTATATTTGCAGCGACGAGATATATGTAATAGTCTTGTTGATAGTTTGGGACATACATTAATGATGCTCTAATCAGGGAATATTTAAGAGCACTAAAGGAAGCTTGCGTAACCTGATCCCAATGGAAGGGTACCCCCTTCTTCAACAAATGAGTAAAACCTTTAGCCATTTCAGCATAGTTTGGAATGAACCTCCTGAGAAAGTTTGCCTTCCCTTGAAGTTTTTGTAACTCTAATAAATTTGAAAGTGGAGGCAAGTCAAGTATTTCCTGAACCTTAGTTGGATCGAGTCAAATTCCATATTTTGAGATCGCAAATCCAAGCAATCGACCAGAGTCAACACAAAACACACACTTGTGCACATTGAGCCTTATTTTTTAGTGCCGACACCACAAGAATATTACTCTAAGATGCTGCGGGGTATCAGTCCACTTTTGTGAATGAGAAGGCAAGTCATCAAGATATGGTTGTACAATGTTCTTAATGTCATGGAAGGAATAGTTTGCTCTCTGAAATGTAGCCCTTGCATTCTTCAAACCAAAAGGTAACTTCCTATATGCGAATGTGCCCCATGGACAAATAAATGCAGTTTTTGACTGATCCTCTGGGCGGATATTGATTTGATTGTAGCCGGAAAATCCATCCATGAATGAAAAGATTTCACATCTGGCACATTCGTCAATAATCTGGTCGATGAAGGGTGTAGGATAATTGTCTTTTGGACATGATCTATTTACATCTCGGTAATCAACACACACTCAAATTGTCCCTTGTTTTTTCATCACAGGAACAATGTTTCATACCCAACTGGTAAGAGGTACAAGGTAAATGAAGCCAACACGCAAAAGTTTTTCAACCTCTGTTTTAATAGAAGCAACTTTCTTTGGATGTACAGGATGAAGCCGTTGTCGTACTAGTTTGACATCAGGGTACATTTTGATTTGATGTTCAACAATGCTTGAATCAATGCCTGACATCTCCTCATAAGAACATGCAAATATATCTCTAAATTCATGAAACAGAGAACGGTAAATATCGAGTTCCCAAGGAGAACGTGATTTGCCGATATGAATTTTTTCTACAACGTTAGGCTTGGTTGAAATGTCTATAGAAATGGTTTCTTGTATGTTAGACAAATTACGCTCAGAATCTATTGAATCTATTCTAACAGAATTCGAAAATAAATCTACATTTGAAGGGTGTACTAGCTCATCTGAATAATCTTCACTGGAATCTGGAAGATGGGAACAATGATGATTATCTTCCCATGGTTCTTCTCCTATCATCATTGATTGGATGATTCCCTCATCTATAGAATATATACAAGCAAAAGGATCCAAAGAAGTATCGTATTCAAGTGAACGATCTACCCATTCAATCGGTGAATGTGGATTTGGAAATGACGCATAAGCAAGAAAAATTGATTGCTATGCAAGCTCGATAGGGCTTAACGGCATAACCTCATTAAAACTTTCATCTTCAATACTATTGGTGATCCTCTTTAAATCACATGAAGTAGAGGATAACATATTACATGTCTCGACTCTTGCAACTTCCGAAATCTGAGATGGTGGAGGAAGTGTAAAAGTACCCATTAGGGAAGGATCTTTGAAAAGACCTACACCAACAGATTGAAGTGAAAGTGGTGGTCCGTTAAGAAACGGAATGCTTCCCATAACTTGAGAACTAGAGGCAAAAAATGAGGCTTGGTTGATAACTGTTATTCTTCCGTTATAAGGAAATGCAATTGTATGAAAGTACGTGGAAACAACAACAACCATAGCATAAACCCATGGTCGTCCAAGTAAAATGTTGTAGTCAAGGGGTCCGTCAACCACCTCAACCTCAACAGTTATTGTTTTCCCCCCTAGCTCTAATTGCAAATGATTCAAAATCCCACATGAAGTATACGTTCTTCCATCAAAAGCTTTCAATGTGGTTGATGATCCTGACAACATAGGTGACCCCAGTGTTTTCCAGCAGCCCATTGACATAATACAGGTAGAAGCTCCCTCATCTATGATAGTTCAATGAATATTTTTGTTGAGAGATTTAATCTGAATTAGAAAAGCTAATTTTGATGGTAACTATGGCGTATATCCTGAGTGATTAAAAACCACAAGATTAGAATCCACTGAATCTACTCCACCTATTGCTGGCAGTAAATCCTGCTTCTGGGATGGGAAAATTTGCAACACCTCAAGCGTTGACATAGTAGAAGGAGACTGAGGAAGATTTTCTTCTATGTTGTAATTTTGAGCAGCTTGAGGTCGAGGGTTTAACGTTGATTTGTGCACAACTCCCTTTGGTGGTTTTATTGTTAACTCTGGTGCACTAGGTAGTGGAATATTTTCTGATGTGGCCGAAGTCGAAGAACCAAGTTGATCAGTGGCTTGATTATTTGACGATGGCGGATTACCATAATCTTTACTACGTGTCTGAACAAAAATTTCATCCTTAGGTTTTGAAATGGATAACATTAATACCTGGGATGTGGAAGCATTTTTTGTTGCAACCAAATTGGTATCCGGGGTTGGAAATGGATCTGTCAACACTGCAGATGCGGTAGAAGTTTTTAACAGCATAGAAACTTCTGAGTAGTGAGGAGAATCTCTTGTAAATTGCTCGTCATTACATATCAGACATGGATAACGAGGTTTCTTTCCCGTATTAGAGGAATCATATGATTTCTCTTGAGGAGGGTTTTCAGTTTTCTTTTTATTTTTCCCTTTCTTATTGCTTCTTGGTTGCTTTTGATTCTTACCTTTGTCACATGACACGAAATTAATCTCAGAAGCAGGAACCTCAGATGGATTTACAGTTTGATTCAAAATGGAAAGTGATTGACCAGATGGTTTACTTGTCGTTTGCGTGCTTGAGGAACTGATCACACTGTCACCGACATGAGAGTCCCTACTCGATGGTGGTGGTGGAATGGGTTGATTTAGGTGTGGTGCATGTGGAATTTTATCATAGAGCATGCTAGATTGTGTATAAATTAAATCAAATTATTGGGCAAGAGCAATTACATGCTCTTATGTAACAATTCCACCTTTAGCCACATGCTCAGTGATGGATGGCAATAAGGACTTAATGAACCACTCAGCTAGAAGCTGATCAGGAACATAGGTTTTAACCATTCGACGATGACAACGCCACTCATGAATATGATCTGATATGTGAGTAGAATTTGTTTGTTTAAAGTTGGTCAAAAGTTCTATTCCAGTTTTGTATCTGATGGGTAACTGGAAGTGGGTCAAAAAGGTAGTGGCTAAATTGGTGAAATTATTAAAAGAAGCTCTCGGCAATTCAATGTACCACTTAGCAGCTGAACCAGTGAGCATTCTTTGGAAAAGACAGAATCTTACTGAATCATCATTCAAGGAGTTTGAAGAACACGATAAATGAAAAGTCATAACGTGATTTGACGGGTCTTCTCCGGGATTTCCATTAAACTTTGGAATATCGGAAGGCAACTTATGAGGAATTATCGGCCACCATGGTGCATTTAAAATTGGATCATTAGTAAGCCGATTCAAATCCTGTAATTCTAAAGTTTCCACAAATGGAAACTGTCGATTCAAATCAGGTTGAGCATATCTGGGATACGATGGAATTTCCTGTGCCATGGGCCTTTGCATACCCACATAAGGCGGATATCCTTGATAGGGCCGTGGGACATATCCGGTATATGGATTAAAACCAAGTTGATCTTGCAATTGTCCGTAATGAGGTTGGGCTTGGTACTCAGGGCCCTAATATGCTTGATATTGTACTTGCCCAGGTTGAGCTTGAAAAGAAGGCCCATACTGAGGTTAGACATTCTGAAAAGCAGGCTATTGATACTGTGGTTGCCAAGTTTGTTGGGGTAATGGTTATGAATTCTGATATTTCCCTCCAATGTAATTTGACTAGGCTGAGGATAAACTAAACCAATAGCAACTTGAGTCACTCCATATAATGTCACATTAACCTAAGGTAATTGTACCCCAAAAGAAAGTGGTTGTTGCATAACAGCCTGAGAAGTTTGGGTTTCCTTACTCAAAACTTGTGGTTGCGAGGTAGCAAAACTAACTTGTTTAGGTTGAGATACAACAAGTTGAGCTTGTATTTGTGGTTCAATAGTTACGATAGGTACAGTTGAAATAATTGGCTTAGTTTGCATAGGTTGTGTTGGATACACGAGCCTTGGTTGTGGTGGCAAATTTGGTTTCCACTGACAGACTCTCATTTCAGGTTGACTTGAATATGGAAGGACATAACAATAGGGTTCTCCTCCTTGATAGGGAGGATGCGGTGAATAGGCATATTGTTGACCATATGGTGGCATTCTAGTGTTAGGAGGATATACAGGTCTTTATTCACCGAATTGCCCAGTTGATACTGGTATTGGTAAGCAGGATAAAACTATTGTCATTGCTAAGAAGAACCAGGTAAAATTCCCGATGATGACATGGGTGATGACCATGGCAAAGAAGAAACCCTTGAGTGGATTCTAGACATAGACTGATAACCAGCCGGGACGGACGGCTGTCCATATAAATGTGACTCAGGTGTGGTTGAAAACATCGAAGAAGTAGCAGAAAAGGATTCTGCTGCAGCTGCATTAGATGAAGAAATCTGGGATGTTTGAAGTTTTTCTGCCATGGTTAACTGACCCAAAATTTGACCTAATGACTCAAGTGGTATTTCAGTGGAAACAATCAAACTTGGAACAATAGAATGAGGAGGAGATTGAGAATAAATAAATAAACCAGGTCCAAAATGATGTGGAGTCTTGGGGGTAGAATCTTCCTCAACTTCTTCCTCTATAACAATTAATCCAGGTGGAAGGATTTCACCGCCAGGTCCGAAATAGACTTCTGGTGTTAAATATGAAGTTTCAGGAACTACAAATGACTGAGATTTTTCAGTAACAACTTCGGAATGTTCAAGGTCAAAGTCCAGATGTTCTAGGAAAAGAACTTTCGTTTCAAGGGAAGGTTTGTGAACAACTTCTGGTTCAACAATGTCTTCAGTTTCAATTGTTATAGGTTCTCGAATTCCAATTGAACTGGTTCAAGTTCTGAAGTAATTTATGGTTTATTAACTTCAAGTTGTGGATCAACTTCAGTTGCTTTTTCACTTGTTTCTGTTATAGTGGCCTCAGATAGTTGAGTAAATTCTTCTTGTGTAATAGATGTACCAGAAATGGTTGGAGTAACTGGAGGTTCAATACTAACCGTGATAGGTGGCTCTGGTAATTCAGATGAAGTACCAGAAAATATTGATGTACCAGATAGCCTTGACCGAATAGGAGTCGCTTCCGGTGGCAAGGGCGGTTTGCTCGTAACTCTCCTCGAACGACGGAGTGGAGTTTGATTTTCTTCCAGAATTGTTGATTGTTTCTATCAACCTAAACTCAACTAAGGAATAAGGATGTTATTCCCGGTTAATTAATTTTTACAACATTGGAACACAACTTTGATTTTTCATTTTTAAAGAGTCGAGAAAAAACAAAAGATGAATCTAGTCGCTTTCGATGTTTAATGAGCCTGAAAGGACAAGTGCTCAGATGATCTTTTTCTTTTAAGGAGTCAAAAAGGAACGGAAGTGATTTCTCTGGAGATTCTAGACAAAAGGGATTACCAGACTAATCTCAAAACTACAATATACACCTTGGTGATAGATGAAGGATAAATTACCAAGGATTTAACGTACGGTAGTCAGTCTTCCCGAATGCTATGTTCGGTGCATTGCGATTGGTAAGGCAACAGACTCAACTTCCTAGGGATAAAGGATTTCAACCTATTGGGGTCTCCCACTATATACTCGACAGTACAAAGAGTATGAGCCCATACTAGCATTTATCGAATCAGAGAGGAGGAATCACCCAACCTTAGTGAAAATGACAGCCACTAGGTTTAAAGACGTTGGAACACGTCTCTAGCCTAGACCTATAGATGTTTTCATTATGTTCCAATGCATTATTAGATTAATTGATGTAAATTTTAGGTTGATCTTGCTTAAAATTTCCTTTGAGGGTTCACCACGAGATATTTTTCGAAATTCCTAAGAATGCAACTAGAATGAGAAGCACTCTTTCCATTTATTTTCAACAATGAAAATCCTAGCTATGAGGGATAGGGCATACAAGTAATTTTTGAATAAACAACAAAGAGCACAAACTAATGCAATTCCCTAAACCATTCCTTTTTAACACACAAACTCAAACTCTAAAATGCAAATTGCATGTATTTCTTTTCAGTTTCTCTTAATGTGAATGATGCAATAAGAAAAACTAATGCACAAACGATTCAAAAGTCTTTTCGTAAAAAATGAAGTTTTATGACAATTTCTTTTAAAGGGAAAGGAGGATTCTAAAACACTTTCGATTTTAAAGAAATGAAGATTTTCGACACTTTACATGAAAATATAAATCAAATGCACAAATAGATCAGTTGATTATTTTTGAAGGAAGACTTTACGACACTTAATTTTATGAAGAAAATGATGACTTGACAACACTTTTCTATCGACAAAACAATCGATAAAAACTATCTTTCGACAATGGATTGCAAATGATAAACAAATACATAAAAAAATGCAATAGTCCAGTCTAAATTGGGTTGAATTTGGAGATAAAATACTGTTTTCAGAGGCAAAACTTTATTTACATTCAACAAGCAATTCAAACAGTTGAAAATTTACAAAAGTTTTCAGTTCCTAGATGGGAAAACTGACCTTGAAGGGATCACTGCAGGCAGTAGTTAGAGACAGTGCACTGAATCGCACTGTATCTATGCAGGAGGTGCACTGTGTTAGTCACAGAAGTGCATTGATTACTAAAGGCAATTTTATGCTTAAATTTGATTCAATTTGCAGTGAATTTAGACTTGAATTCAATAGTTGAAAGGAAGTACAGTATATCAAAGTTCTTTAAGAGATTGATAAGCTACTACAAGGGATAGGATCGCTCCCCAGCGGAGTCGCCAATTTGTTTTGGGAAAATTTAGTGTTTTATCAAACGCCTAACCCTCTAGACTTAGTAGCTAGTCTAGAAACAATAACCAAAGTAATTTGCTACATTTTCTTTAATCAACAGATAAGAGAAGTGAGAAGGGAAACCAACCTATAGCTTTCGCCTGCTCCCTCTCTCCCTTGACCGATTCTTCCACTCCTTCCCATACTTACCTCGCTTGGAAAGCACCTGCACACAAGCAGAGACAGAAACCCATCAAAGCATACAATAAAGATTTGTTAATCAAACATATCATAGAATCCATAATACGATATACATCATATAAGAACATGAATGGAAAAAGCTTTGAATTCTTTATTAATAAAAGGAAATATTACAACCCATGAATATTCATGCTCGATTCAGTGTCGTCCTTCCAGTTTCAATCCCTTCTCTCCTCATGAAGCAACAATTTGACATCATTACAATATTCTTATTAATCTCATTAAACAACATTTCCTTAGCTCAAGAAATTCCAACCTAGACTAGCCTTTGAATGCTTGGTCAATTTATAGCTGAATGGAGGAGGTTAAGCCATTAATGGCCCTCATGAATGCTCTGCCAAAATTGGGAGGTGGTTCCATGAAGGAAGGGATAATGGATTGAGGTTCATTCATCCTCTTCCTCATCCAAATGCAAGCTCAATCAATCTGGAAACTTCCAGAAGTACCCATTGGATGAGGAATCCAATGGATTCATTTAAAAAATTTGATGAATCTCACTCAGCGCATGTAAAACAAAGGCTAAGTGCGTTGCAGTGCACCCAGTCACTGCAGTTTCTGCATTGCAATGCAGCCTACTAAAAGGCTACCTGCGTTGATTTCCTTAGGGACACTTTTTGGATGAATGGTGTCATGGAAACTCTTGGGAGGCAAGCATGATGTAGGTTGACCTCATTAGGGAATGAAAACAACTGAATTAGGGCTTGATGGACCATAATAATACAGATCTAGAAGTCAGTATTGATGTGCCCAAATTGACCTGTAACACACTATTCTTTTCAACACTCCCTCTTAGCGAGGAAGGTCTACCTGGAAGAACCTCGTCCACTTGGATCTGTGTCCAACACTACCATGTTCTCCATTGTTGTGGTTGCTTCCTCTAAACTAGAATCCTTTATTGCTTTTTTGTGGAACCTGCTTTGAAGACCTATTCTTTCCCACAATGTTATGTGAGTCCACCTCTTCAGTCATAAGTTCCATGTACCATGTGTACCTCTATGTCTTCTTCTTGATGTTGGGAGACTCAAACTGTGATACTAGTTGAAGCTTCATCTTGAGAGCTCTATCCTACTCTCTCTCAACCATCACTTCTCTACTCTAAGCTCTCCCTGCCTTATTTCTTAAGGATACTCCCATTGAAAGCGTGCATTTCCAGCTCCACAATTTGCCACTATTAGTGAACTCAAATAGTTTAGGTCACTAATCTTTTTCTCATTGATAATCCCATTGGCAAACCTCTAGCTCCACTAAGAAGTCTTGCTCATTGGGTATTTTGGACCTGCACTCTTATTAGTGGTTGGTTATCTGCAAACCACTAAACTAGGGCACCAAAAATCTACCTCCTAACAACTCGTTAGTCCTTCAATGACCATTGTACATGATGACTTCAAAAAATAACCACTTTTCAAGATTCTTGCTACTCTAGAATTATGTTCCTAGGGCACACTATTCTACCCTATCGTTGTGACACATTAGCCCTATTGTCACTCTCCTCAAGGCCTCCAAAAATGCCCATGCATAGTCAACTTTGACTAATCTAGGGCTTGCAAAACAATCACTAACAATCCATACACTTATTGTTCTTGGGATGCTTCAAAATTTCTTCTCCTATGATACGTTGCTCTCAACATGTGATGGTCTTTATTATGTTCCCTCCTCTGATACCATGTAGGAAATCCATGAAATTTTGATATGCTAATATGAGCAATCTGAAATATAATTTCTATTCATATTAACATAATATTTCTCTACTAAACTTTGCAACATAATATGAACATAAATAAACACAATTACACAATAAAACACGATATTTTTCTAGGGAACCCAACTAGGAAAACCCTCTTCTTGATTATTGATAGAAAGTGAGCATTAAATCTCTTACAAATACAACTTGTTTCAATCTAAAAACAACCTTGTTTTCCTACCTTAAAGCAAGATTGAAACATTTGAAATATTGTTGATCCCTATTTTCTCTCGATCAGACTTACACAAGCCTCAACACACAAGCACCAACCTGTGCTCTCTACTCCCTTGTCTCACCAGCTCGTGCTCACAAGACAATGATCAAATTGTGTCTTCGTTCCTCCTTATAAGCACTTCTATTAGGATATTAATCGCAAGTTATATTTGAGGAAAGTCAAATTGTTGATTGACTAGTTAACAAAAGCTCACTAGCTGTGCTAACTTGTCCTTTCTATAATATAGGATCTTGGCTCAATCAACTCATCCTTTACCCAAAATAACTCACACTAGAAGATAATAAAGTCAAAATTCCACTAATTAGCAATAGTCAACTACTTCTTGCACTCCTAACTTTTAGGAATTCACCCTAAATTTTAGGAACTCGTCCTATTTTTAAGGAATTATCTCCTAACTAATAGGAACTTGTGCATGCTCAAGGAGAAACTCGTTAATGGTTTGTAGATTTCTGTGGTGTGGTTTTTGAGAAACTGAACTTGGATATTCCACAGTGTTCATCTTTTATTTGTCGACGTTTCGAGACCAGACCAAGACTCATCATCAGGACTAATTTACAGAGAAGTGAATTGTGAGCAATAAATATGGTATAGATGGTTTTTCAAGTTTGTGAGCCGACTATGTGAATGAATATAATGTTGTAATTCTATTTATTCTTATTTTTATTTTGCTTAATGATATTTTTATAATTAATTCTTGTAATAGTTTAATATTTTTTTATTTAATTAATTTAATTAATCTTAAAAGTTTGATTTGTAGGTTTATTAAAACTAGGATTCTAAAACTCCTATGTGTTTAATTTAATTAATGTATTTTAAGTAGCTCTATTTAATATTAGTTTGTGAATTGTTTTTCTTAATCTTGGATTATTGTTTAACCTAATTTAATTTTAGTTAATGTTTATTGGTTTTAAGCTTGTGCTTATTTTTAGGATTTCTTTCACAATTTTTTATGTTAATTAGGTTTTATTACTATTAATGTAATAAGTTTTATTATTTGTAATTTTACTATAAAAATAAATTAAATGCAAAATTAGTTTTATATTGTTTTATTTAATTAGTTTTATTAATTTTAAAAGCTTGATATGTAGGGTCCTTTTAAACTAGATTCTAAATCCTAAGTTTTTGAGTTAATGGAATATTTTTAATGTATTTTGAGTAGAGTTTTATTTTTATTTAATGTGAAGTCTAGATATTATGTTACAAATGCCATATTTCATATAATTCTTTATGTTGTTTTAGGTTATGTCAGGGACTATTTTGATTTATAGAGTGAGGTCAAGATGAAGGGAGGAAGGGGAATGTGAAACAGAGGGTTAATTTAATAAATGGGGGTGAGCAGAGAGGTCCAATTTCTACTGATTTCCAAGGAAACTCATTGTGGGTCCTTTGATTGACGCACAAATCAAGGAAACCTTTCTTGCTATTATTTTTAACAAAATGAAGTCAAATTTTGGATACCCCACCTCCATCAAGTGACATTAGGGGTTGGGCATATATATCCTATACCCTTAGAAAGGCCTCGAGGGGACTGGATGTGTTCTAGAGTGACGTTAAATCTATGTTTGAGCACTTGGGTTGAATGGGATCAAGAGAGAGAGTGAGATTTGTCATTGGCAAACAAGCTTGTTCCTTTATGTGGGAACTGATTGTTCCAATGATTGAATTAAAGGTAATTTATTATGTTAAATATAGGTTGATCTACTAATAATGAATTTAAGTGTGACTTGCACTTGGAGTAGAGCCTAAATTTCAGGTTGTTATAAGCCAATGATTATGTTTTTAATGCATATGAATTGAGTAAATGTTTTATATTCTAATGTGTTAATAGTGGCATGTTGTTTCAACACATAAAAGACATAGTGAAGGAAGACATTATTAGTAGAATGTTATAGTATAACATGGAGGAATATTCATACATCGAAGATGATGAGTCTAATAAGAGGAGGCTTATTGAAACCCCTCCAAATTTTGGTAGAGACAATAAGAAGGTTAAAATTCAGAATTGCAAAGCTGATAATGAGAGGGTCATTGGAGCCCAAGAGAAACAAACAGAGATAAACACATTACTAATACAAAGTTTATAAAAAATATAAAAATAGATACGACATGGAATAATTACAATAAATATATATAGACATCCATCAAGGAAGGTACTAGGCGCATTAAACATTCAAAAACAAGGGCCGACTACTAGTGGCATAGGAAAAAAATCTTCAAGGAAGAGATGTAGGAATGCCAAGAATGACACATCCAATAATGACGCCTCAATAAATACCTCCTTTTAGGAGTCAAACAATTTGTCTAAATTATCCAACAATTCAACCACATCATGTTTACATGTTCACTACCTAAGGAATTAAAAAAGGTGAAACCACCTACTTTTGATGGGGAGATTAATAAAAGTGAAGAAGTTTAGGCATGGCTACTAGGACTAAAGAAGTATTTCAAGTGCATAATTACTCTAGAAACACAAAAAATAGAGTATCTATATTTAACTTGAAATTAAGGGCTTCCATTTGGTGGGAGGACCTTAAGAATTTCAGGGGTATCATAAAAGAAAGTTGACATGGAGACAATTTTAGAAATATTTTAAGGAGAAATGTCCATTAGAAAAGTATTATGATGGAAAAATTAGAAGATTTCATGAACAAATATTAGGACAACTCACTATGGATGACTATGCAAATTCTAGATTTATATAGTTTTTGAGGTATATACCATAAATCAGGTGATCCAAAATTTATGAAGGAACGAAATGAAACATACAAAAAAAACAAAACTTAAACTCATTAATAGAAAAGTACTGAAAAGTATTTACGTGCATAATCGAAATAAATTAGCTTAGATGATGGTAGATTATCTCTGAGAAGATATGTGGCATCTACATACCTTCTAAAGTGTGTTACAATGAGGCCGAAGGCCTATTTATTATTGATAAACAATTGAAAACCCTAAACATCCAAAAACCTAACCCTAGGAGATGAAGCACTAAAAGTCTGTGGGCCCTATTGTGGTAAATTGGTACATCAACTTCCCGGGGTCGTAACTTTGGCATACAATCTCCATTTGATACATACGATACCTAGTTAGAAATATCTATCCGAGGAATACAAATTTTGTCTGAAAACCCCTAAAGCATGCCACAAGTTCGCCCATTTTCTAAAAATAAACATCGTTTAGGGCCTCAAAATGACTCTGGAAGTTCAATATCCAAAAAATTGCCAAAGACAGTAAATTGTGCTACAATTAAGGAAACTAAAAGAAATAATGGTGGGGGTCCAAGTGGAATAGGCGGGTGGCCACCAATATCCACTTGGATCATCAGGGATGAGAAAGTGAATATAAAATGCTTTCTTAGTGGGTTGTTGCAATCATTTCAAGACCGAAATGAGCTTGATGAACCCAAGACACTTGATGACACCATTCAAAATGCAAAGTATTGCTATGAGTAGTCAAAGCATAAAATGGAATCCCTTGTGATGTTCAAGAATAAGGATAAATTTAGGTTTAAGAATAAGGGATTCAAGTCATAGCAATACAAACATCCAAGGAAGAGTGTCAAATTCAATTATTTAACAAAACATTATACCAACAAAATTATCCCACTCAAAGTGGTAATTTAAGTCCATGGGACCAAAAACGGAAAAGAAAAAATAACATAAGAAATGACCATTACAATGTTGGGGGAATGGGAAGGAGCATTAATCACCTATTATGAGATTGTCCTTACAAAAAAATTGATAACATGAGGGTGTAGAATGTCCAAGAGGCTACTATTGTCGATGATGTATCCAACAATGTACCTCAAATTTATGCAGCTATTGAGAATTAACAACAAGACCATCAAGTATTAGTGGTGCAAATGGAAGGTATGCTAGACAACTAACCCATTTTAATTTTAATTGACATTGGGTCTAACCTTAGTTATATTTTACCAAAAATTGTTGAGGCATGTCTCTTACAGGGAAAGAAACATATGAAGTCATTATTGGTTCAGCTAGCTATAAGAACCAAAATAAACATAACTAAATCTATTGAAGCATGTTGATTATGAGTGGTATTTTCCCATAAGAACATTGTATATGTTATTATTAGGGTCATATGACATGCTAATAGGCATGGATTGGTCAGAAGTGCATCAAGCCAATTTGGACTATTTAAAAAAAATGGATTGTGAAGATGATGAAGGAAAGAAAAGGATCTTTTAGGGTGTGAAAATTCTTGTATCAATGAGGAATATTTTATCCTTACAACTAAATAAATTTCATAGAAAGGATGCCCCATATATAATATACATGTGATGAACTCAACTAAAGATAGTAATTTGAAACTTTAGGACTATCTGGTGCTACCGGCATTAAAATTACTTGAGAGAAAATTAAATTCACTAAGAGAAACATTAAAACAACCAACAACACAAAAAATAAACAAACAAAATTATCCTCGAAAACCCCAACCCAAGGAAAAACCAACTAATAGAAAAATCTTAGTGTCCTTGGAGAAAAAACTGACCAAGTGGACCTTCACCGTACACCTCCTTTGAAATATTACAATGAAGTATTACCAAGCCTTTTAAAGGGTTCATTACATGCAATCCACGGGCATGAGACCATGGGAAAGCTAAACCATGTGCCCGAAACCACTATTGTTGACCAAGTAACTTTGACTCTTTCACCAAGTCAAGTTTTCGCTAACAATCCCCCCTTAAAACTTGACTTCGTATTTCTATTGACCAAATCCGGCCAAACTAGCCAAGTGAATCAACCCACTCACCTCCAAGCTCTACCCCCTCAAAGTTTATGTCCATGGTATCTGTTAATTTGACATGTCCCCCTATCACCTACGTCTAACTCCAAACTTCACTGGTAGTTTCTTAGGGGTAAGTATGTCATACCAAGTCTTTCATAAATTCAAACTCAATACGTATTATCCTATTTCTTAGTGATTCTATACTTATAGTTGGTGCCTACTTTCTCATCGTTCTCTTTTCTTCCAAAATAAGGTTTGTTTCCAGGCTAGGATTTTATCAAATTTCAGTTACTTTTTTACACGAGAGGACATTCACCAATGCAGACCATTAACCCTCTAAACTCCCTGGCTTAACCACCACACAACTACCATGATGTTGTTCTTTATGTGGCCTCCAATAAAACCCTCATTCACCATTTTGTATGAAATGATCCCATATCCCACCTTCAATCTCATATGTGAGAATTTCCCACAGATCTCATGGCATATTGTTGTTAGCAATGAACAACAATAATATCGATATCCTCCATTTCTTTCTCGTGATTGTAGCAAAAACATCAACATTGTTTATATTCATCTTGTACATCCTAATCCAACAAATTTGAAAATGTCCTTCAATAGTCCACCTGCAATAGAACATTGTCTCGAAATGTTCAACCTTGGAAGGCTAAACCTTCACTCTCCTGCCATCTCTAGAAATCCTAATTCAAAACAATGCTTCCATGGCTCTAATCTCTCTCTTAAGAGTTTAGATCAGTGTCAACACTTTAATATCTTGTGTTAACATGCTCTCCTTCATGCACTCTTGTGGCATAAAAATTGCAATCCCCTCAATCTCATCCTACTCTAGCACGGTACTGGTGGGATACAACTCATTCTTCTTCACATTTTTCACTGGGGCAAATAAACCCTTTGAAACCAAACCTAACACTTGGCTTTAATACCATGTTAAAATTACCTGAGAGAAAAATACTTTACTGAGAGAAACATTAAAACAACCAAGAACAAATCACAAAACATAAACACAATATTTTATCTTGGAAAACTGCAATCTAGGGAAAAACTAACTAACGCAATTTTGTTAGTGTCCTTGGCTATAATCTAGGGAAAAATAGCTAACACAATTTTGATAGCGTCCTTGGCCAAAACTGGGCTAATTCGACAAAGTGAACCTTCACCACTCACTTCCTTTGTTCTATTGAATTGAAGTCTTTGCAAGCCTTTCAAAGGCTTCATTACATGCAAAATGTGGCCATGAAACCACTAGCAAGAAAAACCATGTGCTCAAAACCATCATTGTTGGCCAAGTAACTTTGACTCTTTCACTGAGTCAAGTTTTACCTAACAACAAGAAAACATAGGTGTATTCCTAGAAGATATATTGTGACTACCTCCCAAAAGAGAGATTGATTTCTCAATAGAACTTGTTGAGGGGCCTTTCAATTACCTTCTAATTACTTAGTAGATAACAAAGCAGTTGTAAATTTAATTTTCAATCCAATGTTTGTATAGAACTTGCAAATTATCATGCATTGCATACGCTAATGCAATCCGCTAACTGCCAATGAGATTGCAATACTAATTAAATATGACAAGGTTGGATATTTTAATGTTCTTTAACAAGCCACCAAATCACAATTTGTAGGAATTGAAAGACTCACACTTGTAGGAATTCAAATATCACACTTGTAGGAATTCAAATACCAAACTTCACACTTGTAGGAATTGAAATACCAAATACAAAACTCTACATCTCTCTTTGTTGGAAGGTAATCACACAGACAAGAAATAAATCACTCTGCTAAAAAGTAAGCACATAGGAAATAAATAAATCACTTTGATGGATAGTAAACACGCAAGTGGGAAAATAAATGAGTGACTTGATCAAGATATCTGCTCATTCATAAAATTTGCAAATGAAATGCTCATGAATTGATAAAATACTGCAATACATGAGATATACTTAACAAGATGAATCAAGGATGGTGCTATAGAATCTCCAGAAATGGAAGATTTAATCATTAGACATAACATTAAAAGATAGAGTTAGTGGCTTAATGAGTTTCAACTAAACTATTAACTAGCAATTGTACCATATGTTGCAAAGGAAAGGCTGTAAGGCATAAATTCAAGAAGAAATCCTGACATATTGAAGATCATTGAATATAAAAAATAGTAAACAAAATGTCATTCAAAGCTAGAATATAAAGAGAAATCACTTAGATTATGCCAAATTTACAGATTCTATAACCTTTTCAAAATAGATTATCTCTGAATCATCAAATATGCTCTTTCAAGTTCCAATAGAAAATATTTGATAAAAAATATACTCTTTTTCAATATTGAACTGTCTCACTTTATCAAAAGCTTACAATCTTTTACCACTTACTCTTAAGGTGATTGAATTTGTCTTTGCTTCATTGCTTAACTTATTTTGGGAATTTGGATTGGTTGAATTGGTTTGTGACACAGAGAGTTTATTCTAAGATTTTTTTCAAAAATGACAATTCAAAATTTACCATTGGATGAACAAGTAGAGTTATGAAATAGATATATCAATAAAGTTAGTCATTGACATAACAACTTTACATTGTTTGTTAATCTTAAACTTGTTACTTCTTCAAATCTAACTAGAAGTTTGAAAAATTATCTATTTAAAATTTTTTCTACCCAAAACAATTTTCTTTAAATTATGTTAAGTTGCATTTTTTTTCTATCCATCTAATTTTCTTACTCAAAAAGTGTTTATTTAAATTATGTTAATATGTTTTTTCCTATTACCTTTTTTTATCGATCCAATTTTCATAATACCTTTCACCCCATAAAAATGAAACAATAAATATAAAATTAAGCCCTTCTCCATATTAAAAGCAACTTGCCCTTTTTCTATCCATCTAATTTTCATAGCTATAGAAATGAAACCATAAATATAAAATTTAAAAGCAATAGAGTATATAAAGCTGACTCCTCTTAAAGATTCATTCTATTTTCAACTACTTGCCCACAAATATCAATCGTGACTAATGCAGAAAGATTACCACTCGGTCAACCATACTCACAATGATGTAATATCCAACATTGACATTTAATATTAATCTTGGAATTCTTTACGGCCCAACTCAAGTACAAGATGCCACTAACTTCTTGGAATTTACATCCATGCTCCCCTGGAATTGGACTCTCAACGTTTTCCTTTTCATTAATGTAGAAGTTGTCCTCCCACTAAACCCTAATCTGTAAATTTTAGCAACACTTCCAAGTTCCATTTGCTAGAGTAATTTAGTGGGCAAAGTTCTATTTTGTGATTCAATGCAATCATCGTAATTTGTAATTTAAAGTACCCAAGTGATGTTTCCATCCATTAACAAATTATTATGCAAACAATATAATATAGAATTAGCAGAGATTTAATTTTCAAGATAATCCTCACATGTCAATAAATCTCAAGGGTTTGATTTTCATAAGTATAATAAGGAAGCAAAAAAAACTTAGCTTTGGGGAAGTTTAAATGTTTTATATTTTTGTTTTTGTTTGTTTGTTTTTTTATTTTTCTCTGAAAATTGAGGATATACTTTTTGGTGTGATCATTGTTTTTTGTTGTTTGAAATGTATTTTTCAAATGTGTAGATGAATTCAAAGCCATTATAAAATTAGAGACACTCAACTACATAGTTTTAACAACTCAAATATGCAATATAAACAATGTTTTTATCAAAATCTAGAAAACAATTCATGAGAAAATATACCCAAAAAAAACCATAGAATATTTAGACTTAACTCTTACTTTTAAATTAATGTTTTTAATTTAACATAAACTAGTCATATATAATTGGTCTTTAAAGAAGATTAGATATTAAAGAGGATCTATAGATATATCAACTTGGGAATTATTTGACATCTTAACTATTAAATATAAGTAAAAAAGTTATTATACTTCTTGTAATAATTAATTTATTTTCATATCTATTTAAAATATTATTATAAAATTTAAAATTGTCTAAAATACTTGAATTCGTCAACAGATAACATTGTTCGCTCTAACATTTAATATTTCTCAATAATACAAACCAAATTTAAAATACTCAGGGAAAACAAAAGTGAAAATTATGACTATCTTTAAATACACCATAATATACTTCAAAGAGACTGTTCCATAATATGTTTGATTATTAGTGAGCTCAATAAAACAAAATGGAATCCAATTATGGTTGAGCCAAGGTCTAATAAGTTATACTATATACTACAACAACACATGGAAATGTACACTTGTATGAAGAATGTTCATGCTGGTAAAACATAATGATTTGCATTCCTTTAAATGAAGCTGATACACATAATCAAAAGCAATCAACATCAAAGTCAAAACAAAGTTGATTGATCTCCATTACGTTGATCCAGTGACACAGTGACAGTCAAAAGCAACCGACATCAAATTCAACAGAAATTTGATTGATCTCAAGCATAAAAGTTACATCCCATGACCATCTGCCTAAGAGCATGAACATGGTCAAGATCCTACAAATAATGTTGGCATCTTTATGATAGACCTTCGGCTAGTACACTTCTTTTGAAGTAAAGAAACTGTGCCCAAATAAGATTTTCATCTTATATTGTCACCAACAAAGCTTCACCCCAGTGAAATGGGAACATTTTTCTTTAATCACATTAAAACATATATTTATGGCAAGTTGGTTACAAAAATATCAAGATATATACAATAATGGCCAACCTTTAGAGACGCACACATCTAAGATCTGTCAAAACCTCGCACATTCATACCCCGCTTCTGATTATTTGGTTTCCTTTGAAGATCTATGGCAGCGCCCCCTAATATAACAGGAAAATGTTTTGCAAGTAGTCATCCTCCATAAGTGCTCGCTCAGGATTCATTAGAACATTTGAAACTTGGACTGTTTGAGGTATCTGCAATTGGAGAATGGAGATATTGAGCAATGCTTAGTCCAAGACTAATAATGTCTAATTTAGGAGGTTCAAATTTGCAACATTGCGTCGAAACTAATTATAATTGCAAGTCTAAAAAGTCAATCTAATAACTGACTAGAGTAGCTTTAATTTTATTTTTTTTTATAGAAGGCCACCTTCGAACAAACCCAATGTAGGTTAAACAATGGAAAATATAAAACTAAGGCCTAGTTTATGCATCTTCAATGTTGTCCCCTAATCTCTGGTATTGTAGATCTTTTGATTTTGAATTAAGGAAGTTGGGAAGCCAAAAGTAACTCCACACGTATATGAAACCCACATTCTGAAATCAATTTCTCATAATCGAATTGGAATTGACTAAAATTGGCACCTCCACAATAATCCATTGATTATTTATTTGCAACTAAACTATGAAAACTTATTATTTCTTGTGCCATTGAACAACAAAGATGCTTATTGAAAACCATAAGAGACTAGCTACAAAAGGAACTCATGCACCATAACATCGTCATGATAATTATAATGTTATAATGTCCTTAATAGTACTAAGTTTTGACAGAGGAAAAGAATTCAGAAGTCCATTAAGATATATATTGTATTCCTATTATGAAATTAGATCCAGTCACCCATAAATCATGCTCAACTGAGGTATGGAAAAGAAAGACATTGATGTACATGCACCTTGTTAACCAAAACCTTAATTGTGTAGCTATGTCCTTCCTTAATAAGGAATCTGGAATAATCTATTAACTATTGGTCGTAAAATATAAATATGCATTATAAATGGCTCACTATGTTTTCTCATACTAATGATAAAATTCAATTATTTTGATTCATTGTAATGTATGGTTCAAAATGTTGGTATGAAAACTACATGAAAAAATACACTTAGAAATTGTTACAGATGTGTAGTAAAGGACTGGAATGTCCCTTTCAAGTGCTATTTTACTATGACATGATTTTTGGCTGGCATTTTCATTCAAATAGGTGGATGCTTAAAACATCAAAATCCTACCTCTGTTAAAACAATTTTAGTCAAAGTTTGGACTTCTCTATGATTGATTTCTCATTATCGAATTGCGAAGAAAGATTTGTATAAAAAGTCTCTAAGGACCGTCACACAGTTGCGACATTTTAATTAGAAATTATTTTACAATACACTAATGTTTAATAAATCTTTGATAAATTATGGCATGTTCTATGCTTAGAGCAATTTAATTCTTTTCTTCTTATTAGCCACTGTTTAGCAATCACATAAACATAAAGTAAAGTGCAGATAGAACATTAAAAAATTGACAGAAAACAAGCCAAGACAAGAGACACCAGATGTGGCGACTAACCAGGGACAAACTCCAATGCGGGGAAATCCTTTGATCAATTCTTCTTTAATCTTAAATAGTTTAGTAGAGAAATAAATAGTACAATATATCAGATTTGTAATTTTATGACAACATTAAGAAATGTCCTAACCAGCACTTGTAAAGTGAATCAAATGATTCACAAATAGTCTAGGATCAACCTTAGACAACCCAACCTTCAACAGAGATGAAGGATACCCAAAAATAGCTCAAGAAACATGGTCAAATATGGTCAATGTTCAGGTAGCCCTGTGGTCAGCCCTAACCATATTTCTGCTGGTCACTTCGTGGTCAGTTCAACCCTCCAAACAATGGATCTGAATTGCGGCTAGCTTGAGGGAGACTCCCCACACAAGGCCGCAATCAAAGGAGGCTTCATGCTAGTCAATGTTTCCTTGGTTGCACCCTAAACAGACCTGTGTCCCTTCCTTTTGTTGCGTCCTCCACTTGATGCATCCTCCTCTTGCTGTGTCCTCCTCTTATGGTTGCATCCTTCTTCCTCCCTAGCTACTCCTTTGTTAACCCAAACAAGAAAGGAGAGTGAGAGAGAAGAAGTGATGATGAGATGAGATGATGATAATGACTCAACCTCTCCTCTATTTATATGCAACTCTAGCCATGTGTGCCACACACTTAACTACTGGCTGACCTTGACAATTTGTCAAGTAATTAGAAATAAATTCATATCTCCATAAATACTTGTTGGAATCGGATGATCTTTAGATCAATCCTACACCTCTCAACAAGAGGAATCTAGGAAAAACTATCAGTTGCCATAAATGAGGTGACCCACATGGAGTTTGGCCCTAGTTGACAATTTTAAGATTCCCTCTCAACTAGGGAGAACTCCATCTGCAATTCGCCTGACCGTTGCTATTATTCCAGCTATGAAATGCACTGCCTGCACTGCTTGGCCCTGCTTTTCTCTACTCTGCTTTGCTTGAACTATGAAGGAGAAGAAATTATCGAGGATGTATCATACCATCTTCCACTGACCCAAAGTCAGTCTTAGAGTGTGTCATACCACTCTCACTGATCCCAGATCAATATCATTGATCCCAGATCAATGGAGGTCATCCTAGCATAGGGATTACAGTAGATACAGCGATTTGTCCATCGATAGTACTAGTAATGGTCCCTAACCCCATTTCCATACTCATTGATCAGATGAGAGGTACTTCCCATGAGTCCCAGACTGCATGGGTAGGATGCCTCGACAAGAGAACTAATCATCCTGTCCAAAGGAGAACAAATCATCCTATCCAACAGTCACCACAAGAGAATTAATCATCCTGGCCCACAGGAGAACTAATCATCCTGTTCCACAGTCGCCACAGAGAACTAATCATCTTGACCCATAGGATAACTAATCATCATATTCCACAGTCGCCACACAGAACTAATCATCTTGGCCCATAGGAGAACTAATCATCTGGTCCTACAGTCTCCATGGGGTGTCACAGGGGAAGGTTGAACCTTTCACCCTATACATAGTGCACCACCAGGGGATGGTCAGTCGACTTATGGTCACATGTCGCTCCAAGAATTACCCCGTGCCCCCATGGAGCTCCTAGAGCTCAATACATCATACTCGACCCTCATAAGAGGGTCTCTGAATGACACCAAGTCATTCTCGGAAATTCAAGAACTTGACCTTTCCGAGGGGCTTCATCAAAATGTTAGCGACTTCTTCATCTGTACCGATATGTTGGAGCCTTCTTGCTCCCCGTTGCACCATATCCCAAATATAGTGGTACCTAATATCAATATGCTTGGAGCGATCATGAAATACAGGATTCTCTGATAAACAAATCTCACTCTGGTTGTCACACAAGATCACGATGGTATCCAATGTAAATCCAAACAGCTCACTGAAGAGATTTCACAACTAGACTGCCTCACAAGAGGCCATACTAGTAGCAATGTACTCTACCTCGGTGGTGCTCAAAGCCATTGACTTCTACTTCCTTCTCATCTAGGATATTGAGGCATATCCCAAAGAGAAACAACACTTGGAATTGCTCTTTCGGTCCACCACATTGCCTGTCCAATCAGCATTTGTATATCCAAGTAGTCTCACATCTCCGGAAATGTATCTCAACCCATGAGTGATTGTGCCATGAAGATATCTCAAAAAATTCTTGGCACCAATCCAATGTGTGTGGTGAGGCTCAACCATATGTTGCTCAACGTGTTGCCTGCAAAGCATATATCTGGATGGGAGTTCATCAAGAAAATCAATGCTCTGATGAGTTGACGATACTCGGTATCACTTCATAAAACAGGTCCGAAAACATTACCACTTAACTTATTGAAGTCAAGCTCCATCGGGATATTTACGGGCTTGCAGTCCACCATACCAAATCTCTCCAATATCTTCACCATATATTTTCCTTGAGATAGGAAAATCTCCCCTCGTTTCGGTCAGACTTCTAATCCTAGGAAATAGTGCATCAGTCCTACATCCTTCATCTCAATCTCAGAAGCCAACTCCTTCTTACATTTGTGAATGAGAGGGCTTGCCCCTGTTAGAAAGAGGTCGTCAACGTACAACACAAGTATGAGAGGATTGTCATCTTCAACCTTAAAGTAAAGGTTAGGGTCGGATTCACTCCTAGTGAATCCCAGCTTCATCAAGTAGCTATCAATCCTCTCATACCACACTCGGGGTGCTTGCTTCAGCCCATAGAGGGCCTTCCTCAACCTGCACACATGAGATTCTCGATCATGAATCTAAAATCCTTTGGGTGCTCCACATAGAGCTCCTCTTTGATCAAACCATGCAAGAACGTAGTCTTGACATCAATCTGATGTAGGTTCCATCCTTGCGAAGCAGCAAGGGCTATGATCAAGCGGATGGTGGAATATTGGGCAACAGGTGAAAATATCTTACCATAGTCTATACCTTCCTTATGAGAGAAGCCATGAGCGACAAAACGAGCCTTATACTTTTCCGCACTTCCATCAACTGCATGCTTTATCTTGTAAAGCCATTTCGAAGTGACAACTGCTTTGTCCTGGGGTCTAGGGACCACATCCCAAACATCATTTTTCATAATGGACTGATATTCCTCAATCATAGCATCCTTCCATACTTGATGCTTTACAGCTTCTACGAATGACGAAGGCTCATTTTGGATGATCGTGCTCATGATGGTCATGTATCCCTAATACCTGGTCGACTTCTTACTTTCCCGGAAGCCCCTGGGTGCAACATGCCCTTCGACATCATCAAGTGTCTCCCTAAGCCATGAAGGCCTCTTCCTAGAAGAGGAGGTCTCTTGCAGAGGGGGATCAATAGGATCCATAGGTTCTTCCACATCAGGCATCATCTCATCTTCCTTTCCCTTTGGTTCCCTGGCGTCAGCTTCTTTAGATCCCCATAAAGTATGAAGATTGTCAACTTTGCTAAGAGCCATATCTTCGTCAAAGGTGACATCATGGCTAATCTTGACTTCCCTTTGACCAGCCACATAGATTCTATAGCCCTTAGTATTTTCGCTATAGCCCACGAAGATTCCTTTCTTTCAAGATGCACCCAATTTATTTCTTTTCTCCTTTGACACATGAAAATATACAGGACTTCCAAAAATTCTAAAATGAGATACATCAGGTTTCTTACCAGTGTACATCTCTTCGAGAGTCTTGGAACCCAATGCTTGATGAGGGCATCGATTTTGTACATATACGGTGGTATTTGCAGCTTCGGCCCATAGAAACTTTGGAAGTCTTTGATCATGGAGCATAGCATGGACACTTCCACAATCGTACGATTCTTCCTTTCTGCCACACCATTATGCTCAGGAGTATATGGTGTAGTAGTCTCCCTCTTAATGCCAACCTCTTTGAAAAAGTCATGAAACTCATTGGATTCATACTCAGTCCCATTATTAGTCCTTAAGATCTTGATCTTCTTTTCGGTTTGACTCTTGATCAAGGCTTTGAAGTGATGAAACTAGGAAAACACTTCATCCTTATTTTTCAATAAGTATATCCAAGTCTTCCAAGAATAATCATCTATAAAATTCAAGTAATATAAATATCCTCCCAAGGAGTTAATAGGCATCATACTGGATATGTCTGAGTGGACCAACCACAATATATTGGAGGTCTTGCTTTGGCTTGAGGGGAATGGTCCCCTTTTGTGCTTTCCTTTGGCACATCCTGGACATACACATTCTTGCTCTAATCTGAACTTGGGCATCCCGATCACCATTTTTCTCACATCGGGTAGAACTTTATAATGAAGGTGAGCAAACCTCCGATGCCATAGTTCGGACTCAAGAGATGTGTCACAAGACATGACACCCAACGGACTTCCTCTGAACTAATATAATGAATCAACTCGAAACCCAAGAGTGAAAGCAAGACATGACACCCAACGGACTTCAACCGACCTAATATAATGAATCAACTCGAAACCCAAGAGTGAAAGCATTTTTAAAGTTCTTTTTCCATACACATACCTTGCCATCTGTTGGTACCATTCCATTACCCTCTTTTTCTTCTAAAAACATCATCAATTGTCTGTCTTTTCCCTCCATAGACCCTTTCACATCCATCGAAATTGATTAGTTAATAGAGTTATAGTTGTTAGTTTGCATTAAAGTTAATTTATGAATTTTTATGTTAGAAATTAGGAATTTTTAACAAAAAGGTTGTAGGAAGACATCACATCCTGTAAATGGTTTATCATTTGACACATGGCATGACAGGCAAGCCAAAGCAGTGGATAGGGACGAGCTCCTGAATGTACAAGCATGGAGAAAAATTGATTTACAGCAGAACAAAAGCTCCTACTCTTGCAGTCAACGTTGGGTCAAACCCCAACCTTTTGGTTACAAAGGCAGTAAAAGCCATGGTTTCTAAACCGGTTTCGTTTTGTCTTTTTGGAAATCGTTTTGTATTTTTGGAAATCAGTTCATCTTAGAATGACCACAAATCATTCCACTGTAAAAACAAACATCTACTTCAATGAATGTGCATTCGATTCAAAATAGGAAGGCCGATAAAAACTCTGTATCATTTTTGTTTTCAAGACAAGTTACGATTTTCTCTATGTATTGTTTTGGAGAACCGAATTCATATATGTGATTGCAATTTTCAGTGTTTGAAAATAATTACTATTTCACTCCAGCATTGTCTATGCGTTAATATTGTCGATTGATTGAGTTCATTCCAGTGTACCATTGAAACGTGGACGGGCCCTGCGTGGATTGGTATATTATTCCTTAAGTTTCCATTGCTTTTGAATTTACATAGAACACATATTGTTTAATGTCATTTCCATTGCTTTTGAACGCATATCGTTTAATGTCATTTCCATTTCTTTTGAACGCATATTTTTTAATGTCATTTCCATAGCTCTTGAATTTACAAAGAACGCATATTGTTAATATTATTTCCATGCTCATGATTTTGTTGATTTGATTACGATTTCTCACAAATAGTATTTATGGTGGTTTCTTAAAGATATCATCGTTAGATCATTGAACCAGGTCTTGTAAGATATTTGATCAACGTTATGTTTTAAGGCATTTCCATAGACTCTGTTTGTTTATGTAATTAAAGTTTGATGGGTTTTTTATTTCTTTATGAGTGCTTCAGTATTAACTAGACAGAGTTTTGTGCATAGCATCCTTGTAAGGGGACTAAAATCTCAGTCTAGCTATACTTTGTATCTTTGGGACAGTTAGATAACCTAGGTAATCTGAGTGTTAAAGTGAATGGAAACATACCTCAATCTTCTGTAAAGAAGTACTGTTGCCTATCACAACAAACACTTAGTCATGAATCCTTTATGTCTATAGATTTTAGGCACACGCCTCGAATTTTACTTACCCAAGTCGATAATAAATCTAGTCTAATCTGGCACCCTAGATTGGCCACTACATTATGGCGTCGTTGCCGGGGAGGCGTAGTTAGAGGATTTTGAAAAAAAAACATCAATCGAAATATAAAAAAAAAAATAAATCAACAAAAACAAACCAAAAACACAAAATAGATTTTACTGCCACTATAGAAATGATGTTTGCTTATGCCTAGATCTAGAGATAGTAGAGGCAGATTTACAAAAACCCCCCATCCAAAAACTAACCTATCATCAGGAGCAGACTCTTTGGGAAAAACTGAACACACAACACCAGCTAAGGGAACCATTATACAAAGATTAGAGGATAAACACAAATCAGGCCAAAGACTTACACTTATTGAAAGACAAATCTTATTGGCACACGAATCTCAGAAGAAACATCTCCTTGAATCTTCTGCAAAGAGAGAAAGTAGAAAAATAACTCAACAATCTCTAGAACAACTCTTTGGAACAAGTGATACCGAACAAACAATCAAATCACCAGAAGAATCTATAAAAATGGTTGAGGAAGGAGGAGGATCAGAAAGAAGACCCACTCCTGAACAACAACACGATCAAGGAGAAGAGGAAGAATCAACTTTTAAATTTCCTATCCACGAACCATAAGACAACACTAATGAGGAAATAAAAATGAAAAACATACCTCCTTCCGTGTTACCAAACTTTTATGACATGGCTTCAGAAGACCCAGATTCATTCTTGTTTGAGTTTGACATTGTATGTCGAACATATGGTTACACAGATGATGCCCATAGGCTTAGACTCTTCCCAACAACACTAAAGGCATCAGCACTAAGATGGTTCATGGGACTTGGTGAGCATGCAATCACTGATTGCGGTGGCATGCAAAGAATATTTCTAAGGAAATATCAACCTTATTGTAGATCAAAGGATTCTAAAGATGATATCTTTAGGATGAATCAACAAGAGGATGAAAGCCTAGAGGAGTATTTGGAATGATTTGCTTACAATTTACAAAAATCAAAACATCGATCCATGACTCTTGATCTCATTAGAACAATATTCTTGAAGGGCATTCGAGAGGAATACTTAGATGATATTAATTTGATGGGCAAAGGTGATATCTCCACCTTACCTTTTGAAGAAATTTCTGATCTATGTGAAAAGTATTCTAGGAGCAAAGCAAAAATTGGGAAAAGAACCATATCATCCAAAGCCACAAAATCTGCTTCAGCTAGTGTCACACGAGCTGAAATAGGAAACTTATTAGAGGAATTTAAAATAGATCTGTTGAGTACATTAGGGACCCAAATTGACACTCTTAAAGCTAAGAAAAGACAAGAAGAGGAAGATCAAATGATGGCTATCTTTTGTCCGAAATGCCGGAAGAAGCATGCCTTAAAATATTGTCCATTAGAGAATATTCAAGTTTGTTCCTTTTGTACTGAAAATCATGATATATTTCATTGCTCTAAAGTTAAGGTTTTGCAGAATTGTAATGTGGTAGCCAATACAGATATGGAGAATGTCTATTTTATGGGCGTAAAGAGACCATGGCAGCCAAGACCTCCACCTCAAGGTATGTTCCCAAATCAGAATTTATAATTTCCTGCACATGATCAGATGTATGCTCAGAATTCATGGAATGTACCCATGCCATGGTAGCACCAAAGTTACCCACAACAACAATGGAGACCATCCCAGCGATACTCTCAACAATATCCATCATACCCTCAACCATACCAACCATATTCATAGCCATATCAACAATACCATTAGCCATATTTTCCATATCCTCAATCATATCAACAATATCCTCAGTAGCAAGTTGTTTACCCACATCAATGCCAGCCCACTCAACAAGCATTGCCTACTCCTCCACCAATAAATCCACCACAATTACAACTTCCATCTAACCCCCAACCTCCTAGACCTATTCAAATCCCTGCTCAACCTATACCAAATTCAAATAATAGAGCAGAGACACTAGCTTACAATGTAGATGAGGGACCCTCATATCCCACATTACCCTTGCAAAATATCAATTTGAGGTCTGGGAAAGTACTTCACAAAGAATCCCCAGCAGTTGAAAAACAAGGAGAAAACAAAGAAAATGAAAATGAAACTCCCATTCAAAGGAAACCAAATGATGACATCAAACACAAACAGATGCAACCATTGCATCCACCACCTTTTCCAGACCGATTGGTCCAAACAAAACTTCCCATGTCTATACCACAGTTTGAT
>APFE031109792.1:309045-365615 GCA_000404065.3 Pinus taeda | reverse complement strand
TGGTTATGATATGATTATTAGACGATGTGTAAGAAATGATGAAATTATTGATATTTTAAAATATTGCCATGATGAACCGTGTGGTGGGAATTTTGCAGCTAAACGAACAACATTCAAGATCCTTAGCCTTGGATACTACTGGCCATCTATTTTCAAGGATTCCAAAAAGTACGTGAAGAGTTGTGATAGCTGTCAAAGAATGGGTAGGCCAACAACTACAGATGAGATGCCACTTCAGCCTCAAGTACACCTAGAGCCATTTGAAAAATGGGCTCTAGACTTCATAGGACCCATCAATACAACTTCTAATGGTAAGAGGTACATCTTAGTATGTACTGATTACGTGACAAAGTGGGTTGAAGCTAAAGCACTAGTCCGAGCAACTGAATAGACAGTTGTAAATTTCCTCTTTGAAGAAATTTTTGTAAGGTATGGAGTACCAAGGGAGATAGTAATAGATCAAGGTACTCAGTTTACTTCAAAGTTAGTTAAGGACATCATCGAAAAATATCAAATCAAGCACAGAAGAAGTACACCTTACTATCCACAGGCCAATGACCAGGTGGAATCAACAAATAAAACATTGGAAGGAATTATCACTAAGACCATAGCAATGAACATAAAGAATTGGGAGGAGAAGCTCAAAGATGCACTCTGGGCTTATAGAATCACGTGGAAGAATACTACAAGATTTACACCATACCAATTGGTGTATGGCAAAGAGGTAATGCTTTCTATTGAGTTTCAAGTACATACCTTTAAGATGGCTGCAGATTTGGGAATTGATCTTAATGAAGCACAACAAGAAAGAATTCAGTAGTTGAACCAGCTGGATGAAATGAGGCAGCAAGCAGAGGAGACAACACTCCTTATGCAAAGACAAAGGAAGTAGTGGCATGATGCACATATCAAGAAGAAACAGTTCAAGGAAGGATATTGGGCTTTACTCTTTGACTCTAAATTCAGAGATCATAAAGCCAAGTTTACTACACATTGGATGGGCCCATATGAAATAGTTCAAGTTCATAAGAATGGATCAGTCCAACTTATTACCATTGATGGAGAAGGTCACTCCTTTCTTGTCAATGGCCATAGGTTGAAACTCTATCACAAGCCCATCACCAAGGAGGATTTTCTTCAAACTGTATCTCAGCAAAGGGAGGTTGAGATATTGCAGCCTTCAATTGTAGTATCTCTACCTTAGTTCATTTCATTTCCATTTTATCACTTAAAAAAAAAAATAAAAAATTAATAATGGTTTAGATGTGGAAACCAGACTCTGGCACACTCTAACCCAGAATTCTTACTTGAAAACCAATTCTTTGGCTGGTAAGAATTCCTTGTTCTTTTTGTTTCCTGTTGATTTATCGCTTCAATAATGACTTGAGGACAAGTCAAAGCTTCAGTGGGGGAGAAGCATCAGAATTTTTGCTTTTTTATCTCATCTCCTCACTGCAAATTTTCAAAGAGTTTATCTCTTCATTGTAAATTCTCAAAGAGGTTTGTTTCAACACTTTATTATTTCAATAAAGAAGTTGTTTGTGTCTTTGTTTTAATCAGAGGGACCTGTTTTAAGCACTATGCAGTGGGACCTGTTCAGAAGACCATGATATCAACACCAACAATAGAGGGACCTGTTCAACAAACATAAAAGGAACCTGTTAGAGACTGCTACCTCAAGCTACTTCAGCAAAGCTTCAACAAAGTTCAGCAGAGATCCAAAGGTTGCTTGTCATTGAGGCTCCATCAAACATAAAAGATTAAGGAAGCTGCACACATATAGTCTTTTCCAGATTTTGAAGAGGCTGCACAAATATTTTCCAGATCTCAGAGGGACCTGTTGCATCCAAATTTATCTCAGAAGGACTTGTTATGGACAACAAAGATTCATCATATCTGAACAAGAAATCCTATCTATGCATGCCAACTCAACTCTTGATCAACCAATAAAAGTGTAAAGTATTGTTATCATTTTTATTTTTAACATTTAAATTCTTAGATTAATTTAGTGTTAAACGTGATGACTGTAATTGCTTATAATCAATTTCAAAAAAAAAAAATTACCCACATATCCACCACCCTTGTCATATTTCTAATTCCTACCATTCCCCAATGCTCTAGCCTATCCTCATACTTTTCCTACCATTTCTAATTCTCAATTCCACCACCCTCCCAGCCTTGTTATTCACTCCCTATCGGCCATCGAACCTTACCTTCGGTCCAACATCTCCTTAGTCGGCCAAGAACTAATGAGCAAGGGACAGGTGGTGAACTCTTGGGAAACCAAATGTTATACAGCTTCATGCATTGATTTTCTAAATCGACCAACTTATGACATGATCGCTCGACCGAGTCGACTCATGCAAGCGACTATCCTTTATTACTACTCTAGTACTTCATACATGCTCGCGGCGTTCTCATGATGGTATTCACACAACCCAGTACAGCTACTCCTCTGTCATTGAACTATGAATATACTATGTTATTATTACATTGAATTGGGTCAATTCGGTTGTTAAAAATCCTATTCCATTCTCAGTTGTAGAAAGTGTGTTCCATATTAGAAATTTGAAGTGTTGTGATTTCAAAACAAAACGGAGGCCGAGAACGCCAAGTGCTACAAGAGCAAAGCATAGTATTCGGGCTCACAAAAATTCTATCTCCGCCACAATTCAAGGCCAGTCATCCGGTTACTACTCAAGCCACTGAGGGAGCTGATTGCGAAGAATAAAGGACACCACTAGGTCAGTTGTGTGAAGTGAAAAGAAAAGGTAACAAACCAAAATATCCTTGTTCAATTAATAAGCATAAACGAAGAGGGTTAGAGCAAGAGGTCTCTGTAAAATGACTAATAAAGTAGAACCAAGCACATTTGATAGCTCTCAGTACCATGATGGCTACATTGAAAATTTAAGAGAAAAACAATGGCTACTCTTCTTGGAAAAGTTTAATGGAAGCAACGAGGAAGTTACTAAACAGTTTGCCTTTACATTCAATGGGGAGAAGGCGCTGATAGGTAATTTCTCATTTAGAGTCTCACAAGACACTATAGCACAGTCCTTAGGGATCAACCCAGAAGGAGAGAATTAATTCAAGACTAAACAGTTCAAAGAGAAATCATGGACCCAGTTCATGTCCAGGTCGAGGGTTTCATCAGTTAACTGGAAGAAGGGGGTCCCAAGGAGCTGGTTGATACATCCATGGGATGAGATGGTGTATATCATCCAAAAGTTTGTTACATGCGAGGGTTGATATAGCATAGTCTATTTGTACCATATTAAACTCATATTACATTTAAAGGGGCAGTGCATTATTAGTTTACCATATTTCCTCTTGCAAAGCTTGACCAAGATATCAAAGACTATCCAAAAGCAGAAAGGTAATGAGGACAAAAGTTTATATCATTTTGGGTTAATTAAGATTCTCATTGAATTTGAAGTGCAGAAAAGGGGCAAGACATGGAAGGAGTTCCTGGTTGCCAATCAAATCAAAGATAGAGAGGATGAGCAAGAGTAGCAAGAGTACTCAGGATACATGCTTGACATTGATCAAGAGATTCCTGTGCATAAATCAAACAATGTCCCTCCACCCAGTAGCAATCTGAGGACGAGGAAAATGAGACAAGAGGCTGCCCAGAAAAGGGAGCAGGATAAAATTTTCACAACCTATACAAGAAGATCCAGGAGAGCACAAAAGACCCAGCCACAAGAAGATCAACCTGAATCCAATGCACATGCACTGATGGACATCGAGAGCAGTGCTCACTCACAACATGGACAAGAAGATGAAATGGAGGTTGAGAGAAATAATAGGCAAGGAAAGGAGTCACCACTTGCAATTAAGAAACAAAGGAGGCTGGAAAAGAAAATTGAAAGATTAAAAGAAGAACTGATGGAGGCCAACATGCTGGAAAAAGTTATTAAAAGGGAGAATGAGATGTTGAAAATTCAGAGTAAGAAAACCCAGCAGAAGAATGAAAAGCTCAAGGAGCAAATTAAAGAGCTCAAGGCTGAACAGGCTGACATTTGTAACTGGGCAACCAAGTGGTACACCCAAAAGAAAGCCATCAAGGAGAAATACAAGAGTTTGAAGCATGAGCTCCACATCCAGAAGGAAGCCCAGGCTAAAAAGAACATAGATGCATTGTTGAAGGCAGCAAAGGTTCAGGCAGGGACAGAGTATAGAGGCAGCACATCAAGCTTAGCATGAGGACATGCTAAGACATTAAGCTTGGGGGATATGTTGGTACCATTCCATTACCCTAGTTTTAAAACATCATCAATTGTCTATCTTTTCCCTCCATAGACCCCTTTACATCCATCGAAATTGATTAGTTAATAGCATTATAGTTGTTAGTTTGCATTAAAGTTAGTTTATGAATTTTTGTGTTAGAAATTAGGAATTTTTATGTTAGAAATTAGGAATTTTTAACAAAAAGGTTGTAGGAAGACATCACATCCTGTAAATGGTTTATCATCTGACACATGGCATGACAAGCAAGCCAAAGCAGTGGATAGGGACGAGCTCCTGAATGTACAAGCATGGAGAAAAATTGATTTTACAGCAAATCAAAAGGTCCTACTCATGCGGTCAACGCTGGGTCAAACCCCAGCCTTTTGGTTATAAAGGTAGTAAAAGCCATGGTTTCTAAACCGGTTTCATTTTGTATTTTTGGAAATCGTTTTGTCTTTTTGGAAATCGGTTCATCTTAGAATGACCACAAATCATTCCACTGTAAAAGCAGAAACATCTGCTTCAATGAACGTGCATTCGATTCAAGATAGGAAGGCAAATAAAAACTCTGTATCATTTTTGTTTTCAGGACAAGTTACGATTATCTCTATGTATTGTTTTGGAGAACCGAATTCATATATGTGATTGCAATTTTCAGTGTTTGAATATAATTATGATTTCACTCTAGCATTGTCTATGCGTTAATATTGTCGATTGATTGAGTTCATTCCAATGTACCATTGAGACGTGGACGGGCCCTGCATGGATTTGTATATTGTTCCTTTCATTTCCATTGATTTTGAATTTACATAGAACGCATATCGTTTAATGTCACTTCCATTGCTTTTGAATGCATATCGTTTAATGTCATTTCCATAGCTCTTGAATTTACACAAAACGCATACTTTTAATGTTATTTCCATTCTCATGATTTTGTCAATTTGATTATGATTTCTCACAAATAGTATTTATGGTGGTTGCTTAAAGATATCATCGTTAGATCATTGAACCAGGTCTTGTAAGAGATTTGATCAGCGTTATGTTTTAAGGCATTTCCATAGACTCTGTTTGTTTATGTAATTAAAGTTCAATGTGCTTTTGATTTCTTTATGAGTGCTTCAATATTAACTAGACAGAGTTTTGTGCACAACATCCTTGTAAGGGGACTAAAATCTCAGTCCAGCTATACTTTGTATCTTTGGGACAGTTAGATAACCTAGGTAATCTGAGTGTTAAAGTGAAGGGAAACATACCTCAACCTTCTGTAAATAAGTATTGTCGCCTATCACAACAAACACTTAGTCAAGAATCCTTTATGTCTATAGATTTTAGGCACACGCCTAGAAGTTTACTTACCCAAGTCGATAATAAATCTAGTCTAATCTAGCACCCTAGATTGGCCACTACACCATCAATGAAGGCCACCTTGTAGACTTTGTCTTCCATTGCCAAAATGGAAACCAAGTTCTTTTTGAGATCAGGTACATATAATACTTCATGTAAATGAATTGTATTTCCCTAAGTCAATTGAAGAGTGACATTCCCTACACCTTTCATGGGATATTTTGAGTTGTCTCCAAGAACAATTTCCAAGTTGGTCTCCTTCTCTATCAGATTAGAGAGAGCTTCTTTGTAACCAGTGAAGTGCCTTGAGGCACAACTATCAATAAGCCAATTTCCCAGCGAGTCTAGGGGAGTAGTAGTAGAGAGGGGCGCTGGTAGATACTATTCATCTTGCTTATTCTTAACAACGTTAGATTCATACTTGGAGTTTCTTTCCTTCTTGAAGGGTTGTCCTCTAACTTTATTTCCGGCATTTCTTTTACCTCTGCCATTGGACCTTCCATTCCTTTGATTGCCTTGAGAGTGATTTTTATCATCATCATGGTGTGAGTCCCTTTTATCAAGGCACTCCCTTGCATAGTGGCCCATTTTGTTGCAATTGTAACATCGACCTTTTCTTCCACCTTTTGGTCCAGCCTTTACTTTGGATTTAGCCCCAAGATTGTTTCTTCTTTTAGCATGAGAAGAAAAGGTAGAGGGATGGCCTTTAAGTGTGGGCATTTCTTTCTCTTCCATCCTTGTTTCTTCTTCAATGCATCTTACCATCAATTCCTCAAATCCAGGAATTACATTATTGTTGAGAAGAGTAGTCCTGAATATATACCATTCAGGTGGCAGTCCTATAAGAGTTGTGAGTGTCATTTCCCTGTCAGGAACTACTTCCCCAATAGGTAGGAGATCATTCTTGATCTCGGTGATCCTTAATAAATATGCTTGAATACTCTCATCTTTTCCCTTCTTAATTTCCTTCAGCTTATTTCTAAGGAACAAAACTTGATTTTCATCATTAACTTTAAATAAACTCACCTGTCTATTGTAGATTTCCTTGGAGGTGGTTAGCTCGAAAACATAGGCCACCAGGCACTTATCAATAAAGTCCCAGATGATATTCCTTGCCTTGAATTCTCCCTTGGTCCACTTGTTCCTTACAGCAGTGGATGCATTTGATGGAGGCTCAACAATTCTGCTTCTCACATGGTCCAACACTTCCTACTCTTCTAATGTTAGATCGAGAGACATCTTCCAACCGTGATATTCAGACTTCTCATGGAGTTTGTCTTTAGCACGGAAGTGTGCTGAGGACCCCATGACTTCTTTAAGATTGCTTCAATAGCCTTTGATGATTGCTCTTGCTCTTGCTCTTGCTTGGGCTTTGTCTTCATGTTGGCTTGTCTGGGCCTGACCCAGGTTTAGAGTTAATTAGCCAAACAAATCCTGGGACTACTGGCCTTTTCGGCAATAGTCCGCGGAGTGCGGACTGAGGTCTCACCTGAAGTAGTATGGGAGGGTGCTAGAACCAGGTTTCCGCACCCTAGAGATGTCTGATGAGTTTGAATGGTCCTTCATTTGTCCCTATACGCAAGTGGCTTCGCACACTTTCCTGTTCATCGCGGCCTGGTACACTACCTTCGCGCAACCCTAACCAGGGGTTGTACTGCTCTTTGCGCTATTACCCGAAATCTTATTTATCTTCCAGTCTTGTTTAAGCACCTTTTCCTACTTAAGTGTTTTAAGTTATACTTAACAATACAAAACATTCATATAGGTGCACGTAGTAAATAAACAATATATTTACAAACTATATCAATCACGCATTAAACTAGGAAAATATACACATAATTATAACAAAACTTCTCTTTATTGATTCATCCAACAGTTACAAACTCGACCTGCCCTACGCACTCAGCTGCATGGGTCTGCTCACTCAGCTATGGACTACTAGGCCTCTGCACACTCAGCTGCAGAGCCTTCTCCTACTCTACGACCCACAGACACACTTTACACTTTGGCTCAATCACTTAGACTTCCTTATTCCTTCATTATTAGTTAGTTTTATTTTACTCTTAGAGCCTCACTCTATTTATACAATCTCATGGTCTACAGACTATGGGTAGGTCTATCTAGCCGACATTACATTACAAAACTAGGGCAGGCAACCCTGTGACTCTATCATACTCTCGCGCCCCACGCTCGCAATTCGTGGAGCTTTTACAACAAGATTTGGATAAAGCTTGGGCTTTAAGCCCCAAAACATGCCTTGGGGGGGAATCCATGCGCAACAGGCCCCCAACACAAACATCGTGACTCACCCTCGAGTCACTCTATCAGCACGGAGATATTTACACGGAGTCCCTCCAATTGTTCTCGAACTACGGCAAGGTCAGCAACACACTGAGCTACTGCTTGTTGGATCTGTCGTATATGTTTTTGCGAGACCTTTGTGTCAGAACTGCTTCTCTGCATTTGTGTTGGTATCCCCTGCATCTGTTTATAGTCCCAAAACTTTGTCTGGATCCTTGGAGCACGAAGACTGTGCTTCGACCGGTTAGTCAGATAGCCGGGTCACCTGTGTAGGGATTTAAGTGGCTGCCATTCACTTTGCCTAGGAAAGGCTCTCCATTTAGTTTGACTAGCTGTACCCCGCCTCCATCTGTGACCTCCTTAACAACATATGGTCCCAACCAATGCATTCTGAACTTTCCTGGGAATTTATCAAACTTACTATCATACAACAGCACTAAATCATTTACTTTGAAGGTGCGCAACTTAATATGGCAATCGTACCAGGCCTTCTCACGCTGATTTTGCACCTGTTGATGAAAGCCAGCCAAAAACCATTCCTAGTCGAGTTCCTTCAACTGCGCCAGTATTTCCTCCAGGGCTTCGCGGTCTGTCATACCTGTGAGTGTTGCTATGCGCAGATTAGGGATAATATAATCCATTGGCATGATAACTTCCACACTATAAACTAGATGGAAAGGTGTTTGTCCCATTCGTTTCTTACATGTTGTCCTATACGCCCATAGAATCGCTAGTACGTGCAGTCCCAGTTAGTCCGCTTCACATGGTGGACCTTGTTTAGCACGTCAGATACTTTGATAAACTCTTCTGTGTAGATATTATTCTACGCACTTGGTCTTTCCATACTTCGTGGTCCCAACCATTCACGCCATTTCCTCACCGATTCCTGCTTACTGATCGTGTCTCCTACCGCGGGGGCAGTAGGCCTTTGTGCGGGTTTCACACCATATGCCTTTATCCGCCTAGGTAGGTGGGTGCATGGGCTTGTTCGTCTGTCATACTTATCTTTCAATTGCACCCGAGGATTCCCAAACCACATGAGCATCATCCTTCTGCATTCATGCCAGTCCTCAAAACTTCTTTGGGGTATACCCCAACATCTTCCAGGCGTAGCATGTAGTACCCATTTCAGAGCATCGAAGCACTACTGTTCTGGTACTTCTGTTTCAAATTTGTTTAGGAAGTCATCCACCTCGCTTAACCCATCATACGTAGGTAGGTATCTTACCTCCGTTGCTACATAGCGCATCGACCTTGTCATCATGTTACAGTTGAACATGGCTACCTCGTGTAACCGGTTCTGCCATCAATCTATCTCTTCGTTAGAATCTGATGTGCAGGAGCTTTCGTGCTCCCAAGAGATTCGGCCATTCGTGGTTGGATTTACCCAATATTTCTCCCACGCAGTTATCTTGTAGATGCAATCCAGATCACCGTCGTTGTCATTATCGCACACTGGTTCTATCTAGCGTGATCCGTCTGTAGTGTGTAAAGGTACCACTACGCACATTGACTATTTCTCAAAGATCGTCTTGCACTTCTTTAGATTTATTACTCCATTCATGTCAGTGGCCCAATATATTCCCAATTACATGGGATAGGGACTGTTGTCATCCAAAATCTTTATCACTTCGAAATCTACTAGCGTGCTCACTCGTTCATGTCTACTGTGATTCCCTGTAATCTCCCCATAGTTAGGATCTTTTGCTAGTTCACTATTCGCAGTTAGATAGGAGACCATTGCAACGCAGGCCTACCCATGTGCTCCCATGTCTGTTTTGGCAGGACGTTTCCATCTTATCCTAGGTCTAGAATCACTTGGTCCATCTCATATTCCCTGATCTACGCGGTCAATCCCATCTCCCTTCTTGTTCTCAACATGTGCTTCTCGAGATTCCGGACTACATGCGGTTCTCTTGGTGCGGTCCCAACACATCTAGTTATGAGTTCTTGCAACCCCTTTACAACGTTGTTGTCGTGTAGCAGCTTCATGCATGTCTCCAAGAACGTAGTGAGCATTGATGGGTCCATTTCCTGCTCGAGTCTGTCTTTACTTCCTAAAGTGGAGGCATCAACGAAGCTCCTCTTAGCTTCCTTGAAGGTCTCCTTAGTGCACTCCAACTCAAATTATAGTTCCTTCGTTGGAGCCTTGTGAACCTAGGTACTCTCTTTAGGCTGCTTACCTTTGTCATCCCCTGTCATAATACCACTTCGGAGCATGATATTTACATTAGGGTCTTCCTTCGTAGCTCAGATATCATCATTTGTAGGCTTTGAGTCGAGGGAGGTTGGAGTGCTCCTTTATCACACAACCTCGCTATCAGTGTTGGACAGTTCTCTGTCTCATGATCAAACTGCATATAATATAAGCATGATGGTCTTGTTGGATTTGTACAATCTTAGGAATAATGCCCTAGTCCTCTGCAATTGTAACATATCAGCTGTCCGCGACCTCTTCCTGGTCCCATTCCACCTCGGCCTCGTGTATGCCACTGAAATCTAGTGCACGCCATTCCTGAATTTTGATCGAGGGCCTATTTTTCGGCCTAAACTTTATAGGTAGGAGACTAATCCATCATCAATTCATAAATTCTACATGTGCGCTCATCATGTCCTACTGACTTGCAGAAATTACAGAACAACTGCTGGGAATTATGCGTATACTTCTGTAATAGATGGCAGTTATCTGTAGCATGCTTCCCTCCTATATGACAAATCACGCACCACAATGCAGGCACCACACTTGGTCCTACTTGTGCCTTTGGTCTCAATGGCATTGGTTCTCCTCCCGTGAGGTAATTCGCGAACACCGGGTAGTGGTCCTTGTCGTGCCCCTGGCCCTTGCACTTTACACACCATACCTTGTCATGCACTTTTGGACGAGCCATCCTATCTTGTTTCAAACTCTGCATCTCAAGGCACAAGTTTTTCAACTGCGCGTGAATCTGCTAGACTCCCAAGTTAGGATCTTGTATCGGAGTCTCGTCCAATCTCGTCACGACCTCCAAAGCCACAACTTGAGTGGTTAGCCTTTGTTGTGATAGCACATTCTGTAGATGCGGTGTTAATGAGGCCACAAAGCATTCGCGGTGTTTCCTGTTTGTTAAGGTCATGTTCACTTTGTGAATTGTGCACTTTAGTCTTTGATCCAACTCCCACGGGTTTTCACCTAGTAGCATTGAGATTTCCTTGAATCCATTGATCGACTGTGCCTTCAACTTTGGCCTGCTAAATTCTTTGTTTAGCATAGTCTAGATATCCTCTATCCCCACATTCGAATTGTCATTGGAATGCTTAATGTACCAAGCCAACGTGTGATCTTGTAGAGCATTGACCAACATTGCCTTCCTTATATTGTCGTCTGTGACACCCCGTGCTTCCCATACAACTTTTATCATGAACCAAAACTAGTCCGGATCTTCATTCCTACTCCCTTAAACACTGGTAGCTTTATCGTGCTGGCCATACTGCTTCGCAGCAGTGGCATAGGTGGTATGGGCGAAGTCGGGGGTGGAAATGGTGAAACTGGTGGTGGTGTGGGTGGGAGTGGTATGCTTGGAATTCTCTGCCTTATCAGATTGATCACACTTCTTGGTGAAACCTTCGCGAGCTCTTCTTCACCCCCTCACGGAGGTGATATCAAGGGGCTAGTTTCTAGTTCTTTGCTACCTTCATTTTTGTAGATTCTCACACTCCGTGTAGCCCCAAACATCAATTTATTCGCATAACCCGCTTTTCACATAGTAGCATTTTAATCCAAGTGTTAAAATATTTAACGTACATACCTCGCGGTCCCTTGAGGAAGCGTTTTTCTGCCTCGCTATAGCTGACTGAAGTATCTACCACGAATTCAGTGATGAATCCTCCTATGATTTGATCCAGCCAATGATCGACAACACACACAATCTTATCTTCTGATGCTTCCAGTCTGTGCACCAATTATGGAGTCCACACAATAGGTTTGTCGAGTTTACACCTTCCTTGGCTATCTTCTAGCTTTGTGATCCACTCATACAACTCAGTAGGGAAGGATGCAAAGAAAATTTCATGGATCTCCATATACAAGTAGCAATCTAACCACTCTTCCTTTGATAGTCGCAGATTCCTGTTTTCCTGCGCCGCAAACTTGTGAATCTTTCTGTCCAACCACTCTTCAATTCCTTTCTTGGTCGGATTCTAGTGATACGATATCAAACATCTCTATGCAGATCCCGTTCCCAACAGTGGAACCATTTGTTGGCTTGTTGGGGCCTGACCCAGGTTCGGAGTTAATTAGCCAAACAAATCCCGGTACTACTGGCCCTTTCAACAACAGTCTGTGGAGCATGGACTGAGGTCTCACCTGAAGTAGTATGGGAGGGTGCTAGAACCAGGTTTCTGCACCTTGGAGATGTCTAATGAGTTCGACTGGTCCTTCATTTTTCCATTGTGTGTAGGTGGCTTCGTGCACTTTCCCATTCCTTGTGACATGGTACACTGCCCTCGCGCAACCCTAACCAAGGGTTGTACCACGCTCTGCGGTATTACCTAGGATCTTATTTATCTTCCTATCTTGTTTAAGCACCTTTGCCTACTTAAGTGTTTTAAGTTATACTTGACAATACAAAACATTCATACAGGCGTGCGTAGTAAATAAACAATATATTTACAAACTATATCAATCATGCATTAAACCAAGAAAAGATACACATAATTATAACAAAACTTCTCTTTCTTGATTCGTCCAAGGTTTACAGACTCGACCTGCCCTGCAGACTCAGCTGCAGGGGTCCGCACACTTAGCTGCAGACGATGATGGGAATGAGGTATTGGGGTTAAACCAAAATCCCTTTCCCTAAAGAAATTGATCCTGAGGCCTGTGGGTTATGGCCCACAAACCCTTATCAGAAGTGTTCATAAGGCTTTAAGCCTTTAAAATCATGGACTTACATTGAACATGAACCATATAGCTTTGTCAGACTTTATTACCATTGGAAGAATACATATGGGCGTTTAAGCCTTAAACCCCTTTCAACCATTCAATTATTGGAATATGGGAAACATACAAAAACCCTGCACTGGAACACATGCCGGACTTCAAAAGTTATAAAGCCATGTCTATAAATCGTCGGCTCCTCACCTCCAACTGTTCAGACCTTCGATCGGCCGACCTCCAATCTCCGATCGAACTTATCGACGACATCGCTATCACTATATCGCAATCACTCATTCCATGGGTATGGTCATTCAACTTTGCCAAAATGCAACTAGCGATCCCATCGGGACTGTCAATCTCCCTTTCGATCTAACGATTGTGATTTAATCCTCGTATCGCAATCGCTATATTTAAAAGTCGCTCCAAACTTGTTCCAATGGGTTCTGCCGATGTGATATTTGGTCTGGCTCTATTCCATGTGAATCGATCTGGAGCATTGATCATATTGGTCCAACAGTCGCTGTGCATTCTCGCCACTTCCTCCTTAACTTAGTCGTGATTGCCTTTTGATGGATTTCTTTGCTTAACACAGTTCTACCACAGTCTATCAAGCACGCATAAATTTCATAAATATCTCTGGGTCACCATTGATCCTTCTCGTGACGATGGTCAATCAACCTCTTGACTTTAGCAATTCTACCCACTAATTTCTTCAGTGGAACTGCTTTTATGATCTTTGAGAGTTGCAACCAAACCTCTGCAGTAACAATCTTCCTTCATTGCACAATACCTCACCAAGCCCTCCTCACTCGGTCTTTTGGCATCCTTCAGGTTCTCTCCTCTAGAACCATATGAGCACTCCATGCTCTAGGTTTGCTGCAATCTTCTCACCTTCTATTGTCATTCTCTGTGTGATAGTAAGACCATAACTCGCCAGCTCTATCAACTGTACCTCCTGCTCCTTCTCTTTCTCTATGGAATCATTCTTTAATCTTGCTTTGCACACAGAATCTTCATCTGCTCTAATACCACTTGATGGGAAGAGATTTTGGGGGTTAAACCAAAATCCCTTTCCCTAAAGAAATTTATCCTAAGGATTGTGGGTTATGGCCCACAAATCGGAAGCATTCATAAGGCTTTAAGCCTTTAAAATCATGGACTTACATTGAATTGGAACCATATAGCTTTATCGGGCTTTATTACCATTGGAAGCATACATATGGGCGTTTAAGCCTTAAACCCCTTTCAACCATTTAACTATCAGAATACGGGAAACATATGAAAACCCTGCACTGGAACACATGCCAGAATTCAAAAGTTATAAAGTCGCGTCTATAAATCGTTGGCTCTGCACCTCCAGCTGTTCATACCTCCAATTGGCCGACCTTCGATCTTCGATCGAACTTATCGACTACATCGCTATCGCTATATCACAATCGCTTATTCCATGGCCGCGGTCGTTCAACTTTACCAAGATGCGACTAGCAATCTTATCGGGACTGTCAATCTCCCTTTCGATCTGACAATTGTGATTCAATCCTCATATCGTAATATCTATATTTAAAAGTCGCTACAAACTCATTCCAATGGGTTCTACCAATGTGATATTTGGTCTGGCTCTATTTCATGCAAATCGATCCAAACCATTGATCATATCGATCCAACAGTTGTTGTGCATTCTTGCCGCTTCCTCCTTAACTTAGTCCCAATTTCCTTTTGATGGATTTCTATGCTTAACACAGTTCTACCACAGTCTATCAAGCACACATAAATTTCATAAATATCTCTTGGTCGCCATCGATCCTTCTCGTGATTGATGTTTGATCAACCTACAACATTGGAAAACACTTACAACCAGGAAATGAAGACATTAATGCATATATATATATGAAACATAGTCAGGCACACAGTTCAACACTTAACACATGCTTTTCTATTATATACAGAGCAATTACAAGCTAAGGCATTTCAGCCTTAGCACAGTTCTCCTCTTGACTACATTTCCGTAGTTTGTTGACACAATTTCTACCTATTCGCTCTCTATCTCTACTACTTTGAACATGCAGGTTCAACACATATATATATGGAAACATTGTTGGATTGGATCACTGAAGGATCCGATCAATCCTCCCTAAAAATCCCTAAAACTCTCCTACGCATACATGCATATAACACAACGCAGATTACATTGATAAGTCTCCTCGAGACTTTATCCATTCCATCTTTAAATCTGTTTTAAAACAGATTTTTTCCTATTTTTCTCCCCTGGTCCACGTCTTCCTCTTCGGTCCACTTTGGATTCCTCCCTTTGACTAAGGGTGCTGGATGCTCCCACATCAGACTACTAGGCTTCTACCTATTCGCTCTCTATCTCTACTACTTTGAACATGCAGGTTCAACACATATATATATGGAAACATTGTTGGATTGGATCACTGAAGGATCCGATCAATCCTCCCTAAAAATCCCTAAAACTCTCATACGCATACATGCATATAACACAACGCAGATTACATTGATAAGTCTCCTCGAGACTTTATCCATTCCATCTTTAAATCTGTTTTAAAACAGATTTTTTCCTATTTTTCTCCCCTGGTCCACGTCTTCCTCTTCGGTCCACTTTGGATTCCTCCCTTTGACTAAGGGTGCTGGATGCTCCCACATCAGACTACTAGGCTTCTGCACCCTCAGCTGCAGAGCCTTCTCCTACTCTACGACCCACAGACACACTTTACACTTTGGCTCAATCACTTAGAATTCCTTATTCCTTCATTATTAGTTATTTTTCTTTTACACTTAGAGCCTTGCTCTATTTATACAATCCCATGGTCTGCGGACCATGGGTAGGTCTATCCAGCTGACATTGCATTACAAAACTAGGGCGGACAACCTTGTGACTCTATCATATTCTCACGCCTCGCGCCCGCAATTCACGGAGCTTTTACAACAATATTTGGTCAAAACTTGGGCTTTAAGCCCCAAAACATGCCTTGGCGGGGATTCCATGCCCAACACATCACCTCAGCTCCGATACCATGTTAAATTATGGTATGCTCTATGCCTAGAGAATTTTACTTATTTTCTTCTTATTAGCCACTATTTAGAAATCACATAAACATAAATTAAAGGGCACATAAAACATTAAAAGATCGATAGAGAACAAGCCAAGACAAGAGACACCATATGTGGCGACTAGCCAGGGACAAACCCCAATGCAGGGAAACCCTTTGATCAATTCTTCTTTAATCTTCAATAGTTCAGCAAAGAGAGAAATAATACAATATATTAGATCTGTAATTTTATGACAGCAGTAAGAGATGCCCTAACCAACACTTGCAAAGTGAATCAAATGATTCACAAATAGTCTAGAATCAACCTTAGACAACCCAACCTTCAACGGAGATGAAGGACAACCCAAAACAGCTCAAGAAACATGGTCAAATCTGGTCAACGTTCAAGAAGCCTTGTGGTCAGCCCTAACCAGATTTGCATTGGTCACTTCGTGGTTAGTTCAAACCTCCAAACAACGGATCTGAATTGCAGCTAGCTTGAGGGAGACTCCCCACACAAGGAAACAGTCAAAGGAGGCTTCACGCCGGTCAACGCTACCCTGGCTGCACCCTAAATAGACATGCAGTCCTTCCTTTTGCTGCATCCTCCTCTTGCTGCGTCCTCCTCTTGCTACATCCTCCTCTTATGGCTACGTCCTTCTTCCTCCCCTAGCTGCTCCTTTGTTAACCCAAACAAGAAAGGAGAGTGAGAGAGAAGAAGTGATGATGAGATGAGATGATGATAATGACTCAACCTCTCCTCTATTTATATGCAACACCGGGCATGTGTGCCACACACTTAACTGCTAGCCAACCTTGACAATTTGTCAAGTAATTAGAAATAAATTCATATCTCCATAAATATTTGTCGAAATCGGATGATCTTTAGATCAATCCTATAGCTCTCGACAAGAGGAATCTAGGAAAAATATCAACTACCATAAATGAGGTGACCCACATGGAGTTTGGCCCTAGTTTCCAATTTTAACAATCTTACAATGGTCTCAACTTCTTAAATTGGTGTGGTGTGTCAAGGGTGCAAACTTAGACACGTATTTTATTCTATAAATAAATAAAAATCTATGTATCCTATAAATTTTTGAGAAAATCCCCATTCGGTTTATCTATACCAGGAGTAGTATAACCAACAGTAAAAGCAAAAGGAGGCCTCGAGGAGTTATGGGCACAGTGATTGTTGCTAATAATTAGGGCCAACCCAATGTCAGTGAGATGATGTTCCAAATGTTCGTCCAAAAGTATGTTGGTCAGCTTCAGATCACAGTGAATGATAGAATTGTTGTAGCGGTGATGAAGGTACTCCAATGCAGAATCCACTCCCACCACTATATTCACTCTTTCTCTACAATTCAATAGGAAATCTTTTGGACAATGTAGTAGAATGTCCAAATTAAGATTGGGCATAAATTTGGAGAGGAGCATCATCTCATGAGTATTATGGAAATACCCCAAAATTCTTAACAGATTTCAATGGTGAAGCTGCTCTAGAATGTGCAGTTCTGATAAGAAATTCTTCTTGGCCAATGGTTCCTCTAATTTTATCCATTTGATGGCAACAATTCGGCCATTGGAGAGGATTCCTCTATAAACTGTTGCAAAGCGACCTCTCCCGATTATTTTATGATGGCTGAAGTTGGCAATACCTGCCGCTAATTCCTCCTCTTTGGTTACCCTCCACAAGGGGCTACACATTCCTTGAATACGAGCTTCTTCGGCTTACAGAGTAGATGCTCTGTGCCCTTTGCAACATTGTATAAATAGAAATAGTAGAAGAAGTATTAATATAGATTTTAGTGCTTACTTCGTCGAGGGTTTTGGGGGCCCATCGCAGAGCATTTATTTATCAGAGGCGCCATGTATTTGTTGAGATCTTCTTTGAAATTTGAAAACTACATAGAGAACACTAGGGTTGCGACCGAGAGGGGGCTTTAAAGGGCTTTGTTTTAGCAGAACATTTCTTTATCGGAAGGGCAGTGGGTTTGGTTATTCAATTAATTTTTGTAACTGACTCATAACTGTTTTCAATCCGATGGCGGAGACCATTTCAATCGTCTAACACTAAAATCAACGTTGCACGATGGAACAAGTGGCATGAAAGGGGAGTTGGTTTCAGAGGGAAACACCTATTAATTAGAAAATAGAGAAAATAATTAATGAGTTGCAACAATGTGAATGGTTAAGAAACAAAGTAAATAATTAGATATACTAAACTATAATTGAAATTATGAATTATCCTATCTAAAATATAGGAAGTATATAACTAACGAGGGGGGCCTACCTCCATAGGAAAGAAATAATTAAATTTTCAGCATCCCACTTATATTATCAACACGTTGAATGCCTAGGGAATGAATCGGGAACCAAAATTATTTTTAATTAGCAATAATCAAGATTACAACATTCGTTCTTTGATTAATTCCTTTCTTTTTATTGCTACTCTAGCTCAAATAAAGAAGGGTATTTATACAATATTTAATCTATCAAATTGATCATAAAATCGAGAGGCAACCATGAGAATATTTGATTCTCGAGCTATTCTCCTTCATTACAATAGTATATAATCAAATAAAGAAGGGTATTTATACAATATTTAATCTATCAAATTTATCATAAAACCGAGAGGCAACCATAAAAATATTTGGTTCTCGAGCTATTCTCCTTCATTACAATAGTGTATAATCAAATAAAGAAGGGTATTTATACAATATTTAATATATCAAATTTATCATAAAATAGAGAGGCAACCATGAGAATATTTGATTCTCAAGCTATTCTCCTTCATTACAGTAGTATATAAACAAACGATGGAAAATTATGGCATCTAACAACTCACTTAGCAACCATGACAAGCAAGAGGTTGGGTCAAATCTATTGTGGGAAAGCTCTCAATGCTGGAAAACTAACTAACCTTTATTGTTTCCTCTATTGGACAACTAGAGGTGACATGATATGTGCTTGATAGTTGAATACAATTGTGTTGCTATAATTGTCCATAGGGATGTAGTGGGTAAGGAGTTGTAGTACTTTATCATTGATGTGCTGAGGTGTTGTGACATTAATGATGAACCGTGTTATATGATTAATACTCCAACATGTTGCATCATTGGTACTTAGTTGTGTTGCAACATTGACACTCCACATGTTGTAGCATCAAGTTGTAACATCAGTGGGGTGTTAAAATCTTTGTATTAAACTCGATATAATGATACACATAAATACACAAGGCTTTGTCCCAAGATAGACGAGCTATATTCAACACACAATCCATTGGTTGAGTGAATATCTCAACCACCAATATAGGAAGCTAACTAGTTGGAGAAAATCTCTCAACCAACTAAGCTCACAAAACCTCAATCAGATTAGACTCATTTCTAGAAGAGACTAGAACTCTACCAATAATAACCAATAATTGTAATAAAATATATGATCATAGATATGAAGAAATGTAAGAGTTACATTATCTAACATCACAAAACAATTTAAACATTTTTTTGATAATTTATTTGATAGAAGTAATCTTTTGTCCTTCTTTTTAATGCCCTTTTTTCATAAATATATATATATATATATATAATATAAATATATTATATATATATAATAATTATATAATATATATATAATATTCTCCTAAGGAAAATAAAGAATTAATTTCCCATTATGCATGTTGCACAAAACTCTAAGGAATTATCTATAATTCTACCCATTATTCATCACGAAAATATTTTTGAGGTAAACATGCTCAAAGGATTTACATTACATTTTATAAAAACAATGATCAAGTAACCTAGTCAAAACCTATCCTTAAAAAAAAACAACAACAACTAAGCTCGTTGGCAAGAAAAAATAAAATTAACCCTAAAAGGCATTAGTGGAACTAGAAGATATTAAAATACCACACTAATATTCTTCTTCAATTATTTTATTTTCCATCAATAGTAAGCTATATTTAGAAAGGGTGTTAGATTGGACATTACACTTCCTATAAATATGCTTGAAAGATGCCTCCTGAAACTACCTTCAAATGCCTACTCAAAGAGGATAAACTAGTACTATGGATCTTAAGCTACTCCTACATCTAATTTATAATAAGAGATGAATCCCCAAAAATCTGTACACTATCAATCCTCTTTCTATGTGCTAATTTCATGAAGAGAAATAAAACCTTGAATTCCCCAACATTATTAACGAGTACTATGGATCTTAAGCTAATCCCACATCTAATTTATAGTAAAATATGAATCCCAAAAAATCTACACACTAGCAATCCCTTTGCTAAGCACTAATTTCATAAAGAAAAATAAAGCCCTGAATTCCCTAAAAAATAGTTGTTCATTTTTCTGAATTAGCATATGCAGTCAAAAAACAAGAATCTGATAGAAATAAAATAGAACCCAAACTATAAATCTACCCTGACACTTGATAGGCCCATCAAAGAAACTCCAAGAATAAGTCTTATCCACCAAAACTGCTCCCTCATCCCTCAACTTTTCTATACTCCCCATTAGGTTTGTAAACTAATTATAAAGCCTTGGGTGGAGATTACAAATACGGGATTGTTTTATCTTCAAATAAACTAGAGTTGTGGGCCAAAGAAATCCCTGAAGTGACTAAGAAATAAATTTCCCTAAATTGCTTCCATTCTCTTCTTACAATTGCACAATCTCTTTATGCCACAAATCCAGATAATCTAACTTAGTATCCATATTATTCGAAGCCTTCATAAAGAATAGATAAGACTAGCAATTCACCATAAAGGTAAGATGTTACTTCACAAATGTTGTAGCAAAGAAAAGATAACAACCTAAAGGGTGGAGGATGGAGGGGAGGAAATGCGTTCAAGCTTGCGACAACCTTACACTTGTGCCGATGTCGTCTGACAAATGTTGCTCAAACCACCATTCCTAGCTAAACCATAATTTTCCAATCATACCACTATTTCAAAATCTTATATACATATTATATCCAAGCTATAACATGTAGGGTAATGAGGAGAAATATTACCATAGGTGCTAGTGGGCACTGGTGCACAAAAAATGTAATTGCATAGAAGAAATGACTAAAGTTAGTGTGTTGATAATGGGATTCAACAAAGAGCTTCTTTCACTCTAGTGACCTTCATATTCCAATCAACATAAAGAAGGGGGTTGTTTTAGAATTTTCGCTATCTCTTTTTAAAATTTTCAAATTAATTCAGAGCCATTTTCCTGAGCCATTAATTCCACTTTAAAATTTAAATTTAAATTTTGTCTAACAAAGATTTGTTGGAATTACAAATTTATGTGGTGTAGTTTACACAATCCAAGTGTCCAAGTAAACATTCAAGGCATTGTATCCATTTATGCATTCAAAAATATATTTTTAAAAATGAAAAGTTACACATGCTATATACATTTATAGAACTAATATAGATTTAGTTAGAAGAGGATTAAATCTCTTGAAGTGTATATTTTTTTTCAAATTTTGCACTCTAAAAAAAGTTCCCATATCAAGAGAATGAATCCTACACATGATAAATCCGTGGTTAAAATAGATCTAAACCAAAATGTTCTTTACATCTTCTACCTTTTAATTTTTATTCTTTTTTAATAATTATATTTATTAAATTTACATAATTTTAATGTTATAAGTGAGTTGAATTTATATATACATAATAAAATAAAAATAAAAAATCATTTTAAAAAACATAAAATTACAATTTGACTAATAATAAAAAAAAATGTGTTTTATTGTGTTTCGTCCTTGCCATTACATGTCCTTTTCGTTGTTTATTTTTTATTACACCAAAGTCTTAGAGGATTTGAAGTCTATGGCATCGCTTGGCGAATTCCACAATATTTTCAGCTCCCCGTGGGTTCATATTGAGTGAAAAAAAAAGGGGGAATGACTTACCACCCAGCAACTGGTGGCGCCTGAATACCATCGTCCTGCTGCCCTCTCATCCTCGACCGACATCGCTGCGCTAACGATCGATCCAAAGCCACCCGCTGCACTTCGCTGCTAGAGGCGAAAAACCTCAGTGACACGATTGCATATCCACTAGAGCCACGATCGTTAGGTGCCAGCTTCATCAGCTGTCGCGTTTCACCGCTTCTGCATGTCAACATTGCACACAGTCGGCCCACTTGTCACACCGATCCGCGCTGTACTGTGTCGTCCCCACCACAACGAACATCCAAAATCGTTGCTGTTTCCCTCTGTCTCACCCCCACTCTCCAACACCGTTCAACATCCAAGATATCCGTTGGTCGACTGCCATTTCTTCATCTTCCTCCCCGCCTGCTCCCAATTCCACCCGTTGTCTAATTGCAGAACACTGCCTTCCTCACCTTCCGACAATCTGTCGATCTTCGGCCTTCCATCGCTGGCCATTACATTTTCACCGCGTACACACATTCTACTTTCCATCATCAATTTACTCTGCACATTTTTTTTCGTACAATGTACCTCCAGCCGATCTGTCTTGTCCCTCTAGTACATACATCGCACCCATTAAGTTGTGATTGTCCCTACATATCCAAACTGTCGGCAAGTTTTTCATTGTAATTACAACTTTTCAAAAGAGTTTCGAGGAGTTAAGTTGATGGGGCCAACCCACGTGGTCTCACAGTTTGATGTTGTACCGTCAATTGAAGTTATTAATCACAGGATTTCGGATATATGTAACTTGATTTTCAATCTGTGTTTAATTAAAAGGCTCTGCGGTAATGGTACGTTGGTTATGTAATGGACGGACATCTGTCCCTTTTCGGAATTCTAAAACCCCGCCTTGGTATATGGTTTTGCCACCCTTGCGTTCATTTGGTTTTGTGTTTTCTCCCGGTCCTTCACTCTGCGAGCTCTCGACGACCCTTGCGATTTCACTATGATTTTTTTTTTTTTACTGTGGTGCTTTCGTATTTGTTTAAGGCTTGTCCACCTCTTTCTCTGAGCTACGAGCTCCTGGTAGTCTGCACAGTTTCAATGTGGGTTCCTTTAGCTTGTTTGGGGTTTTGTTGCTCCGAGTTCTTCGCGCTGCATGCTCTCGGCGGTCTTCACGGCTCCATTGGTTCGAAATTTGTTTCGAGAGTATTTCGTTCGTCTGTTGAACTGTCGAAACCCTGGTAAGGTTGGTTTCTCTGTTTGTATCTGGAATGTTACTGTGTTTTCTGGTGTCGGCTTTAACGGGTCTCTGCCTCTGTGCGTCCTTTACTCGATTTGTCACCTGGGTTTTCACTATTGTTGCCTCTGTGTGTTAGTTGATGATTATGTGGTTCTCAGTCTCGTTCTTCAGCACTGGTTCGATTCATGCGCGGTCTCGGCAAACTAACAGTGGTGTTCTCCATCGATTCCTCCGCCAACTTACCTGGTAAGCTATCTTTCTATGCTAAACCTTTGCACTTGTTTTTCTATCTGGTTCTAACGTCTTCGGCTCCTCGTGAGCAGGAAGACAATCCGAGGATACGGCGGTCACGGCTTGTCTATTAGGTAAACGGAACCCTTATATAGTATTTGCTCATTCAAAAATTGTTTTAATCCCCTGCATTTTGTTTCCACTGCAATTGACTCTCGTTTGTTGGCTTCCCTCGCAGGTAGAGCTACCAAGGGTTTCAGCGTTTGGACACTCAACTATCCCGAATGAAATCCGGGTAGCGTCGTTCTGTTTACTTGTGGTTTGCTTGCCTTGAGTCTTACGGCGTGTGGATTGGTATTGTTGTTGTTGGCCTCGAGCCACTGTTTGTGCTTAGTTTTCTTGTCGTGTAATGCCACTGTCGAGTCGTAGGAATGGGTTTGGGGATTTATGGGGTTTGGTTTACGTGGGTAATTGTTACGGTTCCCAAGTCCGTGAACTGGGTTCGTTCTTCAGCTTTTGCACAGAATGTAAATGAACAATAATTTTAATGACTGTATATGAACTCAATTTGGAATTGAATTTGGTTATGTTTTTAAATTCGCATACCTGGATTTACAGTGGTTATTCTCTGCACTGGAATGGCAAACTCTGATTTCGGGTATAGGAATTTGTATAAATGATTTCTTTGTTATGTATTTAGTTATTCTGTTGGAGTTGCCTTTAAATGGGCACCGTTACTCCTCCTCTGAATTGGACTACCTCTGCATTCGAATATCTCCCTTTTTCGATTTAAGATCTGTGACCATGCATTGATAATATTCACACAGTAATTCAATACAAAAATATTTCAGAAATGATTAGGACGTTGTAGGGATATATGTGCACAGAAAATCGTATTTTTTCTTTCTATATTTCTATCTCAGTCCGAACCTCTGTATTGTGCTTTTTTCACTATTTAATAGCACTGTTTACAAGCCGTCCTAACTGCTGTTAGTTTGTCCAATTGGTTACATCGGTTATTCCTCATACGGAACTTTGTCTAGCTATCTAGTATATTTTCTTTCTATTCTTTATGCTTTTTACAATAGTAACTTAACTGTTTGAAAACAATGACTAACTAATTATTACTGCTCCTAATTACAACTTATTACAGTAATCTTTAAGTAACTTAATAAGAGAAAAAAAAACAAGCATGTTTTCCACTCAATGAATTAATCTCTCTGTCCTCTTCAGAAACCATATCTCCTCACTTTTGTCTTTGCCATGTCAGCTAGATGCTCCTGCATCAGGCTCCTGGGGTAAAAGAAATTCATGGCTCCGTTCCATGAGCTCCTCCACCGAATAGCCAGCCTTCTGTATCTGTGCCTCGTTGAGCCATGAGCTGTCCTCCATTGGACGGTCTCTCCACTTGACGAGATATCACAGATATTCCTTCCTACGTGTCTTCTTGGCTACCTGGGTACTGAGAATTCCATCAATCTCATGGGATTGAGCCGAAGGCATATGCCTCATCCAAGAACTGTCTCCAACTTGGGTGTCCCGTTCTGGCCGTACCACACTGTCTTCCTTTGCTTGGGCAGTATATGGGAACAAATCTGCCACATTGGAAATAGGTGATATGCCTATATCAGGTGGCAGCTGAATTTCATAGGCGTTGGCTGAGAATTTACGCAAGATCTTGCAGGGACCAATTTTTTTAAATTTTAATTTATTATACGTGCCCTTAGGAAATCGTTCCTTGTGCAAGTGCACGAGGACCTCATCTCCAACATTAAATTGTACTTCTCTTCGCCTTGAATCTACTTGCTGCTTGCATTCTGTACGCTGTCCTGCAATTTTAATTTTACCTGTTCATGTAGTTTGCTCATTGCTTCGGCAAAATCTTCTCCATCCGCGTTTCTCCATTCTAATTTTCCCAAATCTCGCAATTCATGTAGTCCCCGAGGATGCATGCTGTACAAGATTTGGAATGGGCTATGTCCGGTGCTAGGATTGGGCGAATCGTTATAAGCGAATTCCGCCTGAGCGAGAGCACGATCCCATAACTGTGAATTTTCCCCAATCAAACTCCGTAATAAATTTCCCAAACTCCTGTTCACCACTTCTGTTTTTCCATCAGTGTGCGGATGATACGCAGAGCTAAAATTCAATTGCGTGCCCAACTTTTTCCACAGGGTGCGCCAAAAGTGTCCTGTGAATTTTACATCCTTGTCAGAAATGATAGAATTGGGTAGGCCATGTAATCTAACAACTTCCGTGAAAAACATGTGAGCTACATACGTGGCATCACTAGTTTTTCGACAAGGAATAAAATGAGCCATTTTTGAAAATCTATCTACCACCACCATCACTGGTTCATACCCCCGCTGCGTTCTAGGCAGTTCCTAGACAAAGTCAATGCTGACTGAGTCCCATGGCCTGCTCGGAACAGGTAGTGGCGTGTAAAGTCCAGTATTTTGACTATGTCCTTGCGCCAGTTGGCAGACTTTACACCTATTCACATATCGTTGTATATCTCTGCACATTCTGGGCCAGTAATAAAAGTGTCCGAGCTGCTCCAAAGTTTTGTCTATGCCAAAATGACCGGCTAGAACACCACTATGTTTCTCCCGTATGATATTTTCTCTCATCGAACAGTCCGGGATACATAATTGTCCACCTCTGAACAATAGTCCTTCCTGCAAATTGTAGTCCAACCATGGACTTGTATTCCTCAACATGGGACTTTGGCAGGCTTCAAAGGCTTCTTTGAAGTCTGTGTCAGTCTGGTACAAATCCTTTAGATGTTCGAATCCCATCACCTGTATTCTGCTTTCCTGTAAGAGAAAAGCTCTTCTGCTCAAGGCATCTACCACTTTATTGGCTTGCCCACTAATGTGCTTTAGCATGAAGGTGAAACTGTGCAAGTATTCTACCCATTTGGCGTGCTTATGGTTTAATTTGTGTTGTTGCATTACATATTGTAATGTTGAATTATCAGAAAATAATACAAACTCGTTGCCCAGCAGGTAGTGTCTCCAATGCTTTAAAGCTTGGATCACGGCATAAAATTCCTTGTCATACGAGGAGTATTTTTGCCTGCTTTCATTTAATTTCTCACTAAAGAATGCCACTGGTCTGTTTTCCTGATTGAGCAAAGCACCAATAGCTGTTCCACTTGCGTCACATCGAACCTGAAAAAGTTTGTTGAAGTCGGGTAGTCTCAAGATTGGCCTCTCTGTAATCTTCCGCTTCAAAAGATGAAAGCTATCCTCTGCTGCTCTGGTCCAACAAAAAGGCTGACTGGCCTTTTTGATGGTGTCTAGCATTGGTGCACAGATTTCACTGGAATTTCTAATAAACTTCCGATAAAAACTTGCCAATCCGTGAAAGCTACGTATCTCAATCAAGCTCTTGGGTGATGGCCAATGGATGATTGCTGCGATCTTTTCTGGGTCCATCTTCAATTCATTTTCTGCGACTACAAACCCCAAATAAACGAGTTCCTTCTGTAGGAAAGTACATTTTTTAAAGTTTATCAACAGTTTGTTCTGCTGTAATTTCTCTAGCACTCTTCAAACATGCTGAAGGTGTTCTCCCTTCGTTCTGCTGAAAATTAAAATATCGTCAAGATAAACTATCAAAAACTTGCCAATAAATTCTTTTAACATTTCATTCATCAACCTCATAAAAGTACTAGGAGCGTTGCTCAAACCGAACGGCATGACTAGCCACTCGTACAGCCCTTCATTGGTTTTGAAGGTTGTTTTCCATTCATCTCCCTCTCTGATCCTGATCTGATGATATCCACTCTTCAGATCAATCTTCGTGAAGTAGGCTGCTCCGCTGAGACAATCCATCATGTCATCCATTCTAGGTAGGGGAAATCTGTACCGAATAGTGATTTTATTGATAGCTCGTGAATCCGTACACATCCACCATTCTCCTCCCTTCTTAGGTGTGAGTACTGTTGGTACCGCACAAGGGCTCAAACTTTCTCTGATCATTCCCTTATCCAGCAACTCTTGCACCTATTTACGAATCTCTTCATTATCTTTCGGGCTCATTCTATATGCTGCCTTGTTCGGTAGACTTGCTCCAGGTATGAAATCGATATGATGACTAATGCTCCTCTTGGGAGACAACTTATCTAGTAAATCGTCGACCACAATGTCCTTAAATTCTTCTAACAACTCCTGAATCTCTGTAGGCAATTCTGACTTTTCTGTGTTCAATGACACTGCTTTTGTCCTCCTTACAATCGCATAATTCACCTTGTTTTCTTCAATCTGCTTAACAAACTGTTTTCCTCCTATTAACAATGCTTTTGTTCCACTTCATTCTGCTACATCCTCTTCTTTGATGGGTACAAGCATATGTTTGACTCCATCTTTCACAAATTTGTAACAATTCGTCTTTCCATCGTGCATCATCTTTTGGCCATACTGCCACGATCTCCCTAACAGTATATGGCATATGTCCATTGGCATAATATCGCAAACAACTTTGTCTTGGTATTTGCCAATGTGAAATTCAACCTCGCATTGTTCATCAACTAATAATTGGTGGCCTTTCTGTAGCCACGACACCTTGTAAGGTGTGGGTTGCTTAAGCCGCTTTAATCCCAGCTTTTCCACCATCTCGGTGGCAACTATGTTATCTGTACTTTCGCTGTCTATGATTAATTTACAACACTTTCCATGTGATTTGCAAACTGTTCGAAACAATGCCTTCCGCCGGGTTTGCTCAGCTGTCTCCTTGGCTGGCTTCAACAACACTTTGTTTAAAACTAAAGCCTCTCCTGTTTCTGCCACATTTTCTACCTCCCGGGGCTGTGCTTCAGCTTCCTCAGGTTGCGCAACAAATGCTCCCCTCTGGCCAGCATGCTCGGCTTCTGGGCATTCGAAGGATCTGTGCCCCCACTTATGGCACCTGTAGCACTGTACATTAGTCCCTCTTCCGCGACCATTTCCTCTTCCCCGCTGATATGGCCGACCTTCTCTAGTGTTTTCTCCCTTCTCTGCTGTCCCTAAAGCTCTGGAGCTCCTGCCTTCTTCGCTATTAGTATCAGTTCTCCCTCTGCCGTAGGACTGTCCTCGTCCTCTGCCATTTCCTCGTCCTTTCCTATTATTTTGTTTCCTGTTAATTTTTTCTTCAGCCTTTACAACACTCTGAAAGGCTTCTTCTATATTTCGTGGAGAGAAAATACTAATCTCATCCAGTATTTCTAGCCTCAAGCCATTCACATATCTCGTTGTCTTCTCTGGAGTATCATTAGTATAACCAGCCTGCAAATTTACACGATAAAACTCCTCTATGTATTCCTTTATGGTCATACCTTTCTGCCTTAAATTCTGCACTCATCGATAAAGTTCGACCTGATAGTCTTTAGGCAAAAATCTGCGCTTCAGTTTTGCCACCATTCTTGGCCACTTCTTTATCGGTAGCTTGTTCATCCTCTTCCTGTCCGCTTGGACACTATCCCACCATAAAGCAGCATGTCCTTTTAACTTGGTTGCAGCAAATCTAACTCTTTTGTCCTCACTGATCTCTTCGTTTTCAAAATACTTATCTAACTCACTTACCCAATCCAGCAGAACATCTGCATATAGACTGCCATCATAGTTAGGGATCTCAGGTTTGGGTTTGCTGCTAGCTAACAGTATCGATCTCAACTGTCTTATCTCCGGGGCTTCTTCCTCTGATCCGTCCATAGCAGTTGCTGTTTCGTCCTCACTATCATCCCCAAGTTATGGGTCTCTTCTCCTTCCTGCCTCCACTGCTTCCAAGCAAGCAGTAAGGACTCTCAACTCTTCTCTCAAGCCCTCGTCTGCTACTCTGCGCACACCTCTTCCACGTCCCCGTCTTTGAACTTCCATTTTTTTCAATTTCCTTCTCTGATACCACTTGATGGGGCCAGCCCACGTGGTCCCGCCATTGATACTCCCCACTTGATGTTGTACCGTCAATTGATGTTATTAATGACAGGATTTCAGATATATGCAACTCAATTTTCAACCTGTGTTTAATTAAAAGGCTCTACAGTAATGGTACGTTGTTTATGTAATGGACGGACATCTATCCCTTCTTGGAATTCTAAAACCCCGCCTTGGTATAGGGTTTCACCACCCTTGCGTCCATTTGGTTTTGTGTTTTCTCCCGGTCCTTCACTCTGCGAGCTCTCGGCGACCCTTGCGATTTCACTGTGAATTTTTTTTTACTGTGATGCTTTCGTATTTGTTTGAGGCTTGTCCGCCTGGTTCTCTGAGCGATGAGATCCTAGTAGTCTGCACAGTTTCAATGTGGGTTCCTTTAGCTTGTTCGGGGTTTTGTTGCTTTGAGTTCTTCGAGCTGCATGCTCTCGGCGGTCTTCATGGCTCCATTGGTTCAGAATTTGTTTTGGGAGTATTTGGTTCGTATATTGAACTGTTGAAACCCTGGTAAGGTTGGTTTCTCTGTTTGTATCTGGAATTTTACTGTGTTTTCTAGTGTCGGCTTTAATGGGTCTCTGCCTCTGTGCGTCCTTTACTCGATTTGTCACCTGGGTTTTCACTATTGTTTCCTCTGTGTGTTGGTTGATGATTATGTGGTTCTCGGTCTCGTTCTTCAGCACTGGTTCGATTCATGCGTGGTCTCGGCGAACTAACAGTGGCGTTCTCTGTCGATTCCTCCGCCAACTTACTTGGTAAGCTATCTTTCTATGCTAGACCTTTACACTTGTTTTTTTATCTGGTTTTAACATCTTCGGCTCCTCGTGAGCAGGAAGACAATCCGAGGATATGGTGGTCACGGCTTGTCTGTCAGGTAAACAGAACCCTTGTATAGTATTTTCTCATTCAAAAATTGTTTTAATCCCCTGCGTTTTGTTTCCATTGCAATTGACTCTCGTTTGTTGGTTTCCCTTGCAGGTAGAGCTACTGAGGGTTTCGGCGCTTGGAAACTTAACTATCCCAAATGAAATCCAGGTAGCGTCGTTCTGTTTACTTGTGGTTTGCTTGCCTTGAGTCTTACGGCGTGTGGATTGGTATTGTTGTTGTTGGCCTCGAGCCACTGTCTGCGCTTAGTTCTGTTGTCGTGTAATGCCACTGTCGAGTCGTAGGAATGGGTTTGGGGATTTATGGGGTTTGGTTTACGTGGGTAATTGTTACGGTTCCCAAGTCCGTGAACTGGGTTCATTCTTAAGCTTTTGCATAGAATGTAAATGAACAATAATTTTAATGACTGTATATGAACTCAATTTGGAATTGAATTTGGTTATGTTTTTAAATTCACATACCTAGATTTACAGTGGTTGTTCTCTGCACTGGAATGGAAAACTCTGATTTTGGGTAAGGAATTTGTATAAATGATTTCTTTGTTATGTATTTGGTTATTCTGTTGGAGTCACCTTTAAATGGGTGCTGTTACTCCTCCTCCGAATTGGAATACCTCTGCATTCGAATATCTCCCTTTTTCGATTTAAGATCTGTGACCATGCATTGATAATATTCACACAATAATTCAATACAAAAATATTTCAGAAATGATTAGGACGCTGTAGGGATATATGTGCACAGAAAATCGTATTTTTTCTTTCTATATTTCTCTCTCAGTCTGAACCTCTGTATGGAGTTTTTTTTTCACTATTTAATAGCACTGTTTACAAACCGTCCTAACTGCTATTAGTTTGTTCAATTGGTTACATCGGTTATTCCTCATACGAAACTTTGTCTGGTTGTCTAGTATATTTTCTTTTCATTCTTTATGCTTTTTACAACAACAACTTAACTGTTTGAAAACAATGACTAACTAATTATTACTGCTCCTAATTACAACTTATTACAGTAATATTTAAGTAACTTAATAAGAGAAAAAAAAACAAGTATGTTTTCCACTCAATGAATTAATCTCTCTGTCCTCTTCAGAAACCATATCCCCTCACTTTTGTCTTTGCCCTGTCAGCTAGATGCTCCTGCATCATAAGAATTCTAATCAATGAATTATATAAACAATTAACCAACGTTAAAAGTTGACCTAAACCAAAAATAAAAATAAAGGGGTATACAAATCAAAAGTGTGTTCACAAAAAAGTAAAAAAGGTTTTGGGGGGGGGGGGGGGGGGGGGGGGGGGGGGAAAAAAAATAAAATCCCCATATGATATATATATATATATATATATATATCGGAAATTTGAAGGATATTCTGATTGAATAAAAACTTTATCACATGCATTGGGTGGTGTTTAAAAAGGAAAAACCTTATATAGAAATAAGAATAAAAGGGTATAGCACATCAGAAACTGTGTTCATAAAGAAAATTTTGAAATCGCATCAATAATTACATACATATATATATATAATAATATAGTATATAGTATATTATATATATACTATATATATATATATAAATGAATTTAAAGGATATTCTCATTGAAACTAAAAATTGTTAACATACAATTGGGGTGTTTAAAATGAAAAAATTTATATTGAAGGAGAGGAGAACAATCAGACCGCAAATTAAGAAAGAAGTTTCAATTGAAAGGCAATAGACTATTCTCCAATACATCGTTAGGGGAATTGAGATTTCATATATTATAATACTACTTTAATAAAAAGATCAATTCCAAAAGAAAGGTCAAGATTTCATAAAATATTATTTTATAAAATTATAAATTAAAAGAAGAGATTAAAGAGGTGAAAAATATATTATTACAAAGATTGAGAAGGATATTTTTCGCCCCTAAGGCTTATTTTGAAAAAGAAAAAATGAAAACCAGTAATGAAGGAAAATTTCCAGAAAATTCACGTAATTACGTTTCAGTGCTATTTTGAATTAAAGGGTCTATTGTGGGAAAATATGTCACTATTGCTATCTCCACTATCGAAGATAAAAATTATATAACGCATGAAATCGCAAACCCGTTAGTGATTCTAGAGTCAAATATAATCGAAAAATTACACTGTCTTGGCAACAAAAAATATGGCATAACCAATTTATAGTTAAACGTTGAAGATTATATATTTATTTCACAATTCTCAGTTCAAACACTCTGGAGCGATCAAGGTGACATTATTCTCGGTTCGCCATGGATGGAAACCCTAGGCTCCTTCATCCTAAATACGAAAAAGAAGTTTTTAAAATTTTACTAACAGGAAAAAGAAATACACTCCAGGCATGTTTACTCCCTGAAACGCAAATTTCAGGGTAATATTAGAGAGACATAGAAAGGATGTACTACAAATTTGCAGAAGAGAAGATAGACAAGATCCGACTTGAAAAAAAATGAAGAAGTTCTCGGCTCTAAAAGACCTGTTGTGAGCTAAGCACCCCCCCACCCTCACCCCTCCTCCCCCCCTTCTTATTTAGTTTTATCACTAATACTAAATAAGTGGGGACCCTTATTCAAAAAATTAAAAAAATAAATTAGTGCTTGTATTCCCTTTTTGAATAAAACTTACTATTATAAACTTAGGAGAATACCCGAAAAATCTAAAAAGACTTAAATTTTATGATAAAGTTCGAATAAAACTACTCTCTCAATAAAGAGCGTCGCATCGCAAAAAGGTAATGGATGCCTTCCTACAAGCGAAATCCTAAGATTGTGAAATTGCGATGAAAAATCATGCACTAAAAGACACTCATCGCATCGCATGCCTCAAATATCACTTGAGGTGAAATGCCTCAAACCGCCGATATGTGATGGCGCATCTCGCAAATTGCATTTCACAGAAAACACATTGTAATGGATGATTGCCACATGCAACGGATTAGCGATATTGTGATCTGTGATATTGTGAAGCAAATCGTCTTATCGTAGATCTACAGGGCTCGTCGTTCGAAAAAGATTTTTCCATAAACCAATGCCTAGTTATGCGAGTTAATGTTAATTAATGAGTTAGTTGGTAATCATTAATGAAATATGGTTTTGATCTGATCGAAGAGCCATTTCATGTAGGGTGATATATTTTATATGTTTTCAACATTTAAAACTTTCTCGTTACCTTTTTCTTATCATTACTCTTGCCTCATTTGTAAACTGCAGGAGCGAAGAGTAGAGAAGTATACATAGCAGTGTTCATAATATTATGGGAAAGAATGGTAAAGCTTCGAGTTCTGAAGATAAAGAAATGATGCCCTTGTACACAGACACCACCTGTAACAGAGATGCTGGTGTTACTACTTCGGAAAGCATGCACAACCTACTCGAGGAAGATAATCCCTGAGTAATGGAGGTTACAATGACTGCAGATTCACGCGGGTCGTTTGAGGCATCGATTACAGAACTAGCATGTTCGTTCTTGCACCGGATAGCAGCGAGGCCCAAGATTCTTCCATACACGGACATGGTCAAAAGGGTACTAGATATTCCTGACATAACGGGCAGAGAATTTAAAACTCAGGACCAAGAACTCACAGAGTCATTATTTCCACAAAATTTAAGGTTTATATCCTCTAAAAAGCGCGCAAGAGGCGAAAAATAGCACCAGGGAAGCTCGGATCGAGGAACGAAGGTAGTTTCCGATGCGCGATTGCGAGCAAAACCCCTTGAGAAGGAAAGCCTCTAATCACTCAGTTTCCTGTAAGCCCAGAAAATTGTAGAAAGAAAATGCTAAAGGCAAAAGGCAAAACCTGAACTCTAAAAACCAGTGGTATTTATCAAGGATATCCATAAGTGGTATGGAGGATATTTACCAAATGTATAGCATCTACAGACAAGCTGGAGACAGAAGGCTCAAGAAAGAGTAGAGTCCATCAAAAGGTTAACCAAGTTGAATTGGGATTCTGACTGGACATACTTGGTAAAACCACATAGCCAGTGCATGACTCTCAAATGTATCATTAATTCTTCCGAAAAGATGGCGCCAACACTTGCCGATTTCATTTTTGTAGGATAGTTAAAGTCAGAAGTCGGCCAACCAACTCTTCTCAAGCAAATGCTGAACACTTGCGACTACAAGGAACAGATACATAGATAGTTAATTGCTAGTTTTAGTTTTAGATTCAATTTTAGTTTTAGTTTTGCTTTATTTTTGCCTGAAATGAGGACGGTCATTTAAACCACTTTCTATATTTTTGTAATAAACTATTTTTAGATTTAGCTAGTAGTACTTAAACTCTTCTCATGCATTTAGAGAAAGATCCTAAAATTTGTCAAAAACTTGTCCTCAGAACATGCACTTTTGCACCCTCCGAGGAGGTTTTGATGAATGAATGGAATAGGATTTATTGATATCTGCATTTAATATTTGTTACTGAAATTGCACTTTTGTACTCTTATTAGATGTTGGATTAAGAAGAAATAAATCATTATTGTTGAAGCTCATGAGTAGAACTAGTTATAAATGGTACTTTTATCTCCTAACAATTTTATATGTTAAGGTGATATTCATGTTCAGTTATTTATATATAAATGCTTGAATGCTTGAGTTATCATTTGGCACTTCTATATGGTGATAGCTATTTATTTATGCTTAATATATGAGTGACTTATTATGCAATATGTTATTCACAATTGTTTCGTCTAACTTTTTATACAAAACGGTTTATCTTTATTGAATTCTTTTCTCATAGCAATTGAATGATCTTTATTACCAATTGCCATTAGAAATTATTTTAAATCGCATAACTGAAAGATCAAATCCCGAGTTAGTTTTAGAATTAGATATTTCTATTTATTAGAATACAATTGCATGTTGTTAAATTAGATTTAGAATAAAAGCATTTTACTTAGAAATTATTAGGAATGAAATATCAATTTTCAACACACACACACACATAAATTGGGAAACTTGTCCCATATCCCCAGTCGGACACTACACCAAATGGAAAAGGAGCTGCTAACCAAGGTCCAGACTGGGTGGGTATCCCCCTTGTTGTAGACCCGATTTTCGGGGCTTCAACATATTTGGCGCTAGAAGGAGGCCCTCGAGTTGTGAATGGCAAGTAAATTTAAATCTAAATACCATTCTGAGAGTAAATCGCCTTCTCCATCTCCCCCGACTTCTCCATCGCATTTAGAATCTTTAAATCTTGAGCAAGAAGTTGATAAAAAAACAACCACTACCACAAACCCGAACATTTTAGTGAAATCTACTATTGAACCTCCTGAAGTTGAATCTTTGATTCATAAACTTCAGCGATTTTCTATATCACCCCAAAAATCTGAAAACTCTCAAGGTAGTGTGACTTTGCAATATAACCCTTCTCATCCTCTTATCAGATTGCAGAGTGAAAAGTTTGGTATCGAACCAACTGAATTACCTCTAGCTACAAGGAAAAGAGTAAGGAAATCACCTAAGGGTATGATAGTGAGACTCTTTCGTCATCATCATCCATCTCAACCTCTCCATCGCGAAGTCAACCATCCACCTCTCCACTTCAAACTATTGTCCACCAGACCACTGGAACTTCAACATCTACTTCTCAATCATCTGGAACTGTAATATCCTCATCTTCCCAACCACAGGGATCATCTTCTGCACTTTCCTCTGTTAGTAGTCCAACGATGGCCCAATCTCCATGGAATAACCCAAGGGTAGTCTTAATGCTTGTGCCTTTGAGTCAAATACCGACTCATCTTGAAAAATGGCTGCCAAAGTTTAATCCTGAAGTAAGCATGCTAGCAGAAGAACATATAAATAACTTTATGTTATCTATAAATCTCAATGGGGTTACTAATGAAGACGCTGTTGTCTGGATTTTTCCTTACACTTTGCAAGGAGCAGTCGGATCATGGTATTTCTCATTACCATCTGGATCTATCACTAGTTGGGATATTTTCCAAGATCAATTCTTGACTAAGTTTGGTGATGACAGGTCTACTGCGACACTGATCAATGACCTGTCTAACCTTAGGGCTGAGTCAAAGGAACCTATCAAAGATTTTAACTCACGTTTCAATAAAATGTTGAACAAAATTCCTATCGCTTCCAAACCTAGAGAAGAAGTTGGAAGTGAATGGTACATATCTACTTTACCATCAAACATAGCAATCTTCATTGATAGGGCTAACAAAACAACTTTAGTTGACAATATGAAGGAAGCAATAGTGGTAGAGAAACGTATTATAGCCTTAGAAAAGAAAAACGTTGTTGATGAACGAAAACCTAAGAAGGTTACTTTTAAAGTAGATCCAAAGAAAAAAAAATCGAAAGACCCATGTGACTTAGAAGGATTACAAAAAGTTTTGAAAACCATGTCTAACGAAATGGTTGACATTAAGAAATAAGTAGTAGAGACTTCTTCTAAAAGGCCTTTCAAGCCTTATAGAAGAAATCCTTCAACTGATTCAAAGCCTCCCAATGCTATCACAAATGCTGAATCAGAAGAAGAAGAAGAGGAAATTTCTAACGGAGATCCTACTGATGAAGAAGAAGTTGTAGAAGTACAAGGAATGTGGGATTTCATCCTCCCAGATGAAGAGGATCAAGAGGCATTGCCAGTCAGTACTAGAAGTAGAAATCAACTCGATCCTCCACAACCTACTCCTAAGCCAAAGAGCGCAAGCTCAACATCTAAGGATAAAGTCGTAGGTAAGAAAACATCATCCAAAGCGACTCAAAATAGCCCAGTCCAAACAAATTCACCAACTCCATCTAAAACATTGATTGTTTTTCTGATGAGATGGAGTATAATATCATAGAAGACATGAAGAAGACTAGGGCTAACATTACTTTTTATGAATTGAGGAAGTTAAAACATCAACAAAAGCTACTTTTGAAAGAGTTACACGCAATACCAGTTGCACCTCTGCCCGTCGTTGTAATATTGCAAGCTTCTTACGAGATGGGAAGACCTCCAACTAATGTGACTAATAAAGTTGATCCAAACGATATCGCTCTAATTGGAGGAAGGTCAAGATCTCATACTCCCCCATTTCTTCTTACTTATGAAGTTTTCAACAAAAAATTGCATAATTGTTTAGTAGATTGAGGAGCTTCATCTAATATCTTACCTAAATCGATATGTGCAAAGTTGAACGTCCAACTTCAAAAATCTGTTGCAGGCATAGTTCAACTAGACCAGTCGCAGGTTGAAGTGATCGGCGAACTGAATTAGGTTACCATAAGACTATCATCTAAGCCAAAGGTATGTCAAGTTATCGATATTTTAGTTGTAGACATTCCATAATTTTATGGCCTAATTCTTAGCAGAGATTGGTCTGAAAAGCTTCATGGATATTTTGCAACTGACTGGTCGCATATGTGGCTCCCTTACAATGGTAAACCAAATCAGATAAAGGTTGAGTGAGAAAGACATCAAAAATACATAGTAACAGAATTGGAAGGAGAAAATGAACCTGTAGCATACAACAACAATATAATTGGCAACTATTCTATTGACTCTTTCTTAGGAAATTTTAATGCTCATACTTCGCCTTACTCAAAACATTCTATTTTATCTCAAGTAGAAATTTTTTCTCAAACAGATAGTTCTAAATGTGTTAATTTCGTAGATAGTCCTGTAAATAAATCTTTATTTTGGAAGTTATTTTTTGACGGTTCTAATTCTAACGAGGAAGCAGGAGCAGGATACGTATTAATCAGTCCAGAGGGAAACAAAACTATGCTAACTTGTAGACTCGAGTTCGGTTTCACCAATAATACTGCAGAATACGAGGCTTTAGTCCAAGGATTATACAAAGAAATAGGATTAGATATCAAATATCTACAAGTCCTTGGAGATTCTGAAATTGTTATCAGACATGTACGAAATACTATACATTCTCTATCAGGTCATTTAAAGCATTATCAATCTTTAGTATAGCACTCAATATTTCATCAATTCCCAGACTCCAAAATGCTAGTGCTAACCTCTTGGCAAACATAGCTTCCAAGCTCATTCCCTCAGAAGACCATAGCCCAGACAGATTCTCAATAAAATTGATCTTTAGACCCTTGATTCCTGATAATATTACCAATTGGAGAATTTTCAATGATGACCCTGATATTGTAAGCTTTCTCACATCAGAGAGATCTTACACTAATCAGATAATTGATGAGGACCAACATGACAAACAATTGCAACAAGATAGCACTAATAATGCTATGCCAAAATCAATAGTCAAATTAGAAGACCTATATGAGTTGAAAGATCGATTCAAAATATCTACCAATTCAAAACTTCAAAGTTCAACTCTGAACTATGAATTAATAAATCTAGGAACTGATACCAAGCCACAAAATATCAATCTAGGTCTTGGCCTAGCCCCTGAAGAAAGATTAGCATATGTTCATCTCCTGAAACAATACAAAAGTGTCTTTGCCTGGAACTACGATGAACTTAAGACTTACGACACTTCTATCATTTAGCATACTATCCCAATGATAAACGATGAAAAACCTGTTTAGCAAAAGCTGAGAAAGATCCATCCTAATTTGGAAAACCAGATCAAATCTGAGCTCAATAAATTATTGAAAGCCAAAATCATTTTTCCCATTCGACATTCTAAATGGGTTTCCAATATGGTTCCCGTTAGAAAGAAAAACAGAGACATTAGAATTTGCATTGACTTTCGAAATCTTAACAAATCTTGCCAAAAAGATAATTTTCCTTTGCCTTCCATCGAGCAAATATTACAAGCAGTTTCAGGATCAGAATTAATGTCCTTTTTGGATGGTTTCTCCGGCTACAACCAAGTTTTGGTCCATCCCGATGATCAATTAAAGACCACGTTCAGAACCAAATGGGGTACTTATGCATATCAAAAGATGCCTTTTGGTCTGGTCAACGTTGGCATCACATTTCAAAGGGCCATGGACATCGCATTTAAGGGATTAGTAAACAAATCAGTAGTAATCTACTTGGATGATATAACTGTATATTCCAAAAAATGAGGTAATCATCTCAGAGATTTAAAACAGATCTTCCAACGTTGCCAAAGGTATGGAATTTCACTTAACCCAAAAAAGTCCTTTTTTGCATTAATTGAACGAAAAATTCTTGGATTTATAGTGTTAAAATCTGGAATACATATTGATCCTGACAGAATCAAGGAGATTTTTGAAATACACTTGCCTCACAACGAGAAAGCTATGCAATCCTTTCTTGGCCAGATTAATTTTGTAAAGAGATTTGTTCCAGATTTTTCAAGGATCGTATCTCCTTTACAAGCAATGATTAAAAATAACTCAATCTTCAAATGGGGCCAAGAGGAATATGAAGCATTCAATCTGACTAAACAAACGATTGTTAACGCTCCATCTTTAGCAACTCCAAATTTTTACGATCCTTTCATTTTATATACATTTGCCTCTAATAGATCATATGCTGCGATACTCACTCAAGCAAATCAAGACAAGGTGGAAGCCCTAATTTCCTTTTTCAGTTCAAATCTACAAGGGGCTAAATTAAATTATTCAGAAGTCGAAAAACAAGCTTATGCTATTTTCAAAGCAATCAAACATTTCAGACCCTTTCTACTTAAAACCCATGCAAAAATCATAGTACCATTTCCAACGGTAAGAAATCTCTTAGTACATAAAGACGTGGGTGAGAAAAGAGCCAATTGGGTTACTGCCTTACAAGAATACGACGCTGAAATTAAACCAGCAAATATTGTAAAAGGACAAGGCTTTTGCAAAATCTAGCTAAAGCATCGCTTATTTCCGAAATACCATCTTTAGAAGTACAAATGTACGAGGTAAGCCTAAACGATATTGAATCATTATATGCTGATATCATATTTTATCTAAAGAATGGATACGCTCCTTCAGATCTAGATTATACAAAGAAAAGAGCTTTAAGATTGAAAGCTAAGCAATATCAGCTCGTGAATGATGTACTTTTTAGGATGAATTATGATTCTATCCTCCTTAGATGTCTTGATAAATCTAAAGCTAAAAAGGTGTTGCAGGAACTCCACGATGAACCAGCAGGTGGACATTATGCTAGAGATGCTACAACATATAAAATCCTGTGTGTAGGCTGCTATTGGCCTACACTATTCAAAGACACACATAGCTACATAAGGCAATGTCAAGTTTGTCAAATTGCTGCTGGGAGACAAAAGAAACCATCGTTACCTTTGCAACCAGTCAATATCGATCAACCTTTTGAGCAATGGGGATTGGATATAATAGGTGAGATCGTTCCTCACTCTTCTAAACAACATAGGTATATCCTTACAGCTACAAATTATTTTACTAAATGGGTAGAATCAGTTCCTCTCAGGACAACTAATGCCGAACACATCATTGATTTCATAGATCAGTTCATAATCACCAGGTTTGGTTTACCCTCTGCTTTAATGTTTGATAATGCATCGTTTTTCTGGCAATGCTATGATTGAATTTGCACTCAAAAGAGGTTTTGAACTTAAATACTCTGCCAATCATTGCCCACAGGGGAATGGATTAGTTGAATCAACAAATAAAAACTTAATCAGAATCATTAAGCGAACCATTGATCAAACTCATAAGAATTGGCACAAATCCCTAACATATGCTTTATGGGAAAACCAAATAACGCAGAAAGCCTCCATTGGCACTTCTCTCTTTAATTTAGTTTATGGGAAAGAAGTGGTCCTTCCAACTCATCTAGCGATTCCTTCTTTGGCCTTAGTTCAATATATTGACGAAACACCAACTTCTTCCTTACAACTAAGGCAGCTGCAAATCCTTAAGCTAGAAGAGCAACGAGAACAGGCTAAAATAACTCATGCTCATCACCAAGCATTAGTAAAAGCTTCTTTTGATTCAAACATAAATATCTAGAAAGGACTTTCAGATTGGAGATTTAGTTTTAAAATGGGATAAATCTCATGAGGAAAAGGGAAAACATACGAAATTTCAACGAATGTGGCTTGGCCCTTTCCAAATTGCAGAAGTCATAGGTCCATCTACTTTTATGTTATAGGATTTAACAAGAAAAAGAGAATCTTTATCTGTTAACGGGTATATCCTCAAAAAATACTTTCCATAGGAGATTATTCTTCTATTTTTGTAAATTAGTTTTTCCTTTATTTTGGTAATAAAACCAATTGTAAATGGTTACATTTGGAATTCACAAAAAAGACACGTATTTCTTTTAGATTCTGTTTTTTTGCTTGTATAAATAGAACTGATTTAGAAAATTGGTCATTATTATTGAAAGATACAGTCAAAGGCTATAAGCCTGAAAATGATACTAGTTTCAACCTTGTAAATTTTGATAAAAAGTGACCTTTAGTGGGAATTTGTTTTATATCAGTCAAATGAAAAGTATCAATAACAAAACAAAGATTCTTTGTAGAAAAGCTCTTTCCCAAAACTATACAATTGTCGTCCAGAGCTATTCTTAAGGAAACAATGACTTCCTCCCCACCCAGGGAATTACGAGCTTCAAGGAATAATCCAACGATACACTTTAACTTAAATAATAAGAGGTCCCATCATGAGCCGACTTATCATGATCATAGATATTATAGCTTGCTGACTTTGCCAAAACTACATACCACAACAGGGCAATGACTCGAGATTGTTGCAATCATAAGACAAGGGGTCTCATCACGAGCCAACTTGTTCAACAAAGTTATAAATCAAGTGAGTGGCACTGTCATAATTTGGCTACCAGACCAAGGCATTGTTCTTTAAGGATTAAAAGAAAATAAAAGTAATAAGTGTGGATATGGATGTCCCTTTGAAATTCATATATTTCTCCAAGTAGGATACAGGATCGTTGCTGGGTAACAGGTAACCCTGTTGAGGCTATAAATGCCTGCTCGCTGTAGAGGCTCTACCTACGACAAATGAGCATATTTAAAACTGATTTACAGAGAAGGCTTTGTTTTTATCTTTATAAACCAAGTAGTGGCTGATGTAAATACAATGAATAACTCTAGGAAGTAAATAACCAAAGTTAACATAGAATAAACAAACTATCCTCAACAGCTGAAAGCATGGTGTACTTTATCTTTCTATAATAAAGTTTGATTCTCTAAAAAGCTTTCTATTTTGGAAGTTTAGAAAATTCAAAAGAAAAGCAAAGATAACTGGTTCTTCCAAGTGAATCGCTGATTGTTGTGGCCAGAAACACCCCCCCTTCTTATTTAGTTTTATCACTAATACTAAATAAGTGGGGACCCTTATTCAAAAAAATTTAAAAATAAATTAGTGTTTGTATTCACTTTTGAATAAAACTTACTATCATAAACTTAGGAGAATACCCAAAAAATATAAAAAGACATAAGTTTTATGATAAAGTTCGAATAAAACTACTCTCTCAATAAAGAGCGTCACATCGCAAAAAGGTAATGGATGCCTTCCTACAAGCGGAATCCTATGATTGTGAAATCATGATGTGAAATCACGCACTAAAAGACACTCATCGCATCGCATGCCTCAAATATCACTTAAGGTGAAATGCCTCAAACGTCCGATATGCGATGGCGCATCTCACAAATCGCATTTTGTAGAAAACACATTGTAATGGATGATTGCCACACAAAATGGATTAGCGATATTATGATCCGCGATATTGTGATATTGCGATCTACGATATTGTGAAGCAAATTGCAAAATCGCCTTATTGCAGATCTACAGGGCTCGTCGTTCGAAAAAGTTTTTTCCATAAACTGATGCCCAATTATGCGCGTTAATGTTAATTAATGAGCTAGTTAGTAATCATTAATGGAATATGGTTTTGATCTAATCGAAGAGCCATTTCACGTAGGGTGATATATTTTATATGTTTTTAGCATTTAAAGCTTTATCGTCACCTTTTTCTTATCATTACTCTTGCCTCATTTGTAAATTGCAGGAGCGAATAACAGAGAAGTATACATAGCGGTGTTCAGAATATTATGGGAAAGAAGGGTAAAGCTCCGAGTTCTGAAGATAAAGAAATGACGCCCTTGTACACAAACACCACCTGTAACAGAGATGCCGGTGTTACTACTTTAGAAATCATGCACAACCTACTTGAGGAAGAAAATCCCAGAGTAATGGAGGTTACAATGATTACAGATTCACACGGGTCGTCTGAGGCATCGATTACAGAACTAGCATGTTCGTTCTTGCACCGGATAGTGGTGAGGCCCAAGATTCTTCCATACACGGACATGGTCAAATGGGTACTAGATATTCCTGACATAATGGGTAGAGAATTTAAAATTTAGGACCAAGAACTCACGGAGTCGTTATTTCCACAAAATTTAAGGTTTATATTCTCTAAAAAGCGCGCAAGAGGCAAAAAATAGCACCAGGGAAGCCTAGATCGAGGAACGGAGGTAGTTTCCAGATCGCCGAGCAAAAACGCTTGAGAAGGAAAGCCTCTAATCGCTTAGTCTCCTATAAGCCCCGAAAATTGTAGAGAAAAAATGCTAAAGGCGAAAGGCAAAACCTGAACTCTAAAAACCAGTGGTATTTATCAGGGATATCCACAAGTGGTATGGAGGATATTTACTAAATGTACAGCATCTACAGACAAGCTGGAGATAGAAGGCTCAAGAAAGAGTAGAGTCCATCAAAAGGTTAACCAAGTTGAATTGGGATTCTTACTAGACGTACTTGGTAAAACCGCACAACCAGTGCATGACTCTCAGATGTATCACTAATTCTGCCGAGAAGATGGCGCCAACACTTGTCGATTCCATTTTCACAGGACAGCTAAAGTCAGAAGTCGGCCAGCCAACTCTCCTCAAGCAAATGCTGAACACTTACAACTACAAGGAACATATACATAGATAGTTAATTGCCAGTTTTAGTTTTAGATTCAGTTTTAGTTTTATTTTTGCTTTATTTTTGCCTAAAATGAGGATGGTCATTTAAACCGCTTCCTACATCTTTGTAATAAACTATTTTTAGATTTAGCTAGTAGTATTTAAACCCTTCTCATGCATTTAGAGAAAGGTCCTGAAATTTGTCAAAAACTTGTCCTCAGAACATGCACTTTTGCACCCACCAAGGAGGTTTTGATGAATGAATGGAATAGGATTTATTCATATCTGCATTTAATATCTGCTACTGAAATTGCACTTTTGTACTCTTAGTAGATGTTGGATTAAGAAGAGATAAATCATTATTACTGAAGCTCATGAGTAGAACTAGTTATAAATGGTACTTTTATCTCCTAATGATTTCTGCTTATGTGTTAAGGTGATATTCATGTTCAGTTATTTGTATATGAATGCTTGAATGCTTGAGTTATCATTTGGCACTTCTGTACAATGATAGCTATTTATTTATGCTTGATATATGAGTGACTTATTATGCAATATGTTTTTCGCAATTGGTTCGTCTAACTTTTTATATGAAACGGTTTATCTTTATTGAATTCTTTTCTCATAGCAATTGAATGATCTTTATTACCAATTGTCATTAGAAATTATTATAGATCGCATAACTGAAAGATTAAATCTCGGGTTAGTTTTAGAATTAGATATTTCTATTTATTAGAATACAATTGCATGTTGTTAAATTAGATTTAGAATAAAAGCATTTTACTTAGAAATTATTAGGAAGGAAATATCAATTCTCAACACACACACATAAATTGGGAAACTGGTCCCATATCCCCAATCGGACCCACTACACCAAATGGAAAAGGAGCTGCTAACCAAGGTCCGGACCAATGGGTATCCCCCTTGTTGTAGACCCGATTTTCGAGGCTTCAACAAGACCATAGTAAAAAATTACTAACAAAAATTAAAAAGCTTAAGAAGGACAATAAGTCATTAGAAAACAATGTACAACAACTTATCGAGAATGAAGCATCAAATGTAGAAATTCTAGTTGATGAAAAAACAACAAATATTGATCTCGTCAATAGCACAACTCTAGAAAAGGAAAAGTTAGTTGAAGTAAATATGTGCTCATAAATTGCAGTTCGTGCAGCAAAAGTTTCAAGTGAAGATGCAAAAACTAACCATGCAACTTCCATAGCTAAAGGAAATGAAGGACTTCAAATAAAGCAAGAAGACGACACAAACAAGAAAAAAGAAAATCAAATCACTAGAATTCCTTATCGACATCCGAATCACGAGGGTAGACAACTCAATCAAGCTACATATTTTGAACAAAAACAACAACTTGATGTTCCAAAGAATACTAATGTTAGTGCAATCCATTCATGTCATAACAATTCATCGCAAGTTTCTAGTCACTGCAAGATTCGACAAAATATTAGTTTAAGATGGTTAGATCCTTCCTCCCTGCGACAATTTTATATGTCACCATGGATCATATCAACTTGTATCGACAAAGATGACTGTCCCAAGACGAGAAGAAATTTGTCGCAGAAAAAGAGATCAAGTCCATTCATCAACAAGCTTTGAGGACAAATCTTTTTGAAGGGGAAAGTAATGTTACGATCATAAATTATGTAAAAATAAATAAAAGTAGATAATGAATAATAATCATAATAATGTGTAATTAAATAATAATTAGTTAAACAAAGAGACGTGTTTTTACAAACATGTTTGTTCGTGAAAGCGTACTTAGCTGGCTATATATAGATGTCCCTCATTCTCATTTGTACTCATCCTACATTCATTCTTTTATACAATTTACAATTATTGTCCTATGATTGATGTTTTTGTCTTTGAAGTATTTTAAATATTTCCACCGCATATATGAATTTTAGTCATTACAGAAGGAGATAGGGCTTGTTAATTGAAGGACATGGAATCCTGATCTATTTTCATCTCATGCTAACCTTCGAATGCTATGGGAAGATATTTTGTATTAATTCCAACTATTAAAATGACCCTTCAATTCTTGTTTTTTGAATGAATATCTTAATTGCAATCTGTCTTGATTAAACTCCTCCATCACAAAACTGTAGTACACCGACCTTACATTATTATTAATATAGTTAAAATTGTTGCTACCTTGGCTATGTAGTCTAGATAACAACATTGAAGGCTTTTACTCTGTAATACAAATATAGAACAATCTACATTGATTTGATCAAATTGAATATATGCCTCTTAATATTCTCAGAACTGGATATATCAAAAAAAGACTAGATTGAAGAAAATTACTTCTTAGCCATTGGACCAAAACCTATATGAATACATAGAAAAGAAGCCATGTTCATTAAATCTGGGGCCAAAACAAGTTATAACATTTTTAGCCAAATGATATATCTTATACAAAATTCATAAAGACAAGGTTGATCATGTTAATTGTTCATAAGCCATCATATATAGGTGCATGGAAAATAAGCCCTCTGATAGGGTTACATAGAAATACTTGGGTTATGCAATCTCTATGGAAAATAGCTCACTATCAATATGAAAACTCCGGTAAAACCGATGTTGGGGGTAAACACTTTTTTAAGAGAGGTGGTGGCACATAAATCACTGTGCCAACTATGTGGTAAAAATGAGGTGCAACATGGAAGATATTGAAGTATTTAAGAAAGAAATTAAGAGAGTGTGCATGTTGGGCCAAGTATATGCCCAAAAATTAAGGTATTATGGATTTGGATGAGATAAAATAAACATGATAACCAATAGGACCTTGGTTAGATGGTAAAATAGGAATACCTCAAACCTACCAAAGGTTTCAATCTTCAAAACACAAGTTTTCCAAGTCATGGACCATCTTACTTGATCATATACTGGACCAAGTGCAAATCTAGGTGAACTAACTACTTCTCAATTACATGGATCTTTTGATTTGAGATAGGATGGAAATCTTTGTGCAAATAACCAAGGTTTGATCATCCATTAGTTAGCGCCAAATACAAAGATACAAATACTACACAATGCAAATATTAGGTAAATTTGGCAGAATACACACCATGTACAAATCCCAGGAAAATTTGGCTGAATAGATACCCCCCCTTTAGCTTCCCAGTTGCAATATATTTCCTGATGGCAGAGATGTGGTTCTTTCAATTTGAAATAAGATGGAGATCAATTGAAGGGATCTTACCTAGTTGTAGGGATCTAGATCTTTCGATCTATGATAAGATGGGGATATTTGAGTTTGCAAATAAGTATGATACCAACATCCCAAGGCATAAAAGATAACTAAACATTTAGTTAATTTCAACTAAGCCTCTGTCAGGGATAGCGAGGAAGACAAAGATTGTGGAAGGCATGCAACCATAATCTTGGGTGGGTCTAAAAGAGTTAAGAATATGTATTATCTCATGGTGATAGGTTTGAATCGATTGGTTAAGTGGAGAGGTATTTTGTCCCAGGAGGAGTGACTTCTACTGGGGCTAGCATGTGAATTAAAACCATTCAAATTACTTCTATCCAGCTCAAAACCAAAATAAAAATATAGATCATTATGAGATTGGAGAGCAATACTCTCTTTGACTCTGATTGCAGATGCTTTTAAATGCAAGCAATACAAAAGGTCAACATACACACTTGGGCAACACATGTGACCAAACAAAAATCATGTTGTAACTAATTAACATAAGAGAATACAAGGGAAATAAGAAACATCTATCCGAAATAAGTTATATTCTATTACTAGATAAAAATTTAACATAATGGTTTCTCCAAGTAGATCCTTAAAATTCTCCTTGAAGCTCCTCATGTAATAATCATAGCATTGAATAGGTGTTCTTCCTTTCAAAACTGGGAGATTATCACATCGCAACAAATATACTCAAAGTTTCGACTGCCCCACTCATCTGTGTAGGTTGGATCATTGTCATGGTTTATTTCTTCCAAAACCCATTTAGGCAATGGAATACTGCATGACCACAAACCACATAAACATTCAAGTCCCGAACAAATATAAGGAACGAAGAAGGAATATTTTCACATAAATAAAATGAAGTATCACGAAGAAAATATTAAAGTTTTAAAGGGAAATTTAGCATTCATACTTGACAGAATCCCCAACATTTCTACCACACTGGTGAAATGACATCGTAACCTAGGCTTTCAATTCATGTTTCTTCACCATCTCTAGTAGCTCTTTGTATCCAAACCAATTATACTAGCCTGGAGCTTCCCATTCAAGAAGACCCCACAAAACATCCACCATCACTCCCTCAACACCAACACTCTTCAAGGTCTGAAGATTGGAATTCATAGCCTTCCATCTATTGGCAATATTCTTATGGGTTATGATATCTAGAAGGAGCATAAAAAACATAGGGACTCCAACTCCATGATTTTTCAGAGAACCCAGAGGTGAAACATGCACTTTCTCCTCATAACTCTCCTCAAATTGGGTGCAAGGTCCAGCTTCCCTGTCAGTGGAAGGAGAAGTGTGGGTTTGGGTCTCAAATTCCTTGTAGGCCACTGGGAAATCTAACTGAATTCCTCCATGTTGTCCTAATGGGATATGAACAAACCTTCTATACTAGTCATCGATAGAGGGAGAATAATTACATGGGCTTACAGAAGGTGAAGAAAGCAGTAGTGGGTGCATATCAAAATCTACCTTAGGTCTTTGAGTTTTTCTACTCAGACCTAAACAAAGCTTCCATTGGGCTGATACAATCCTTCTAGCCCCATCTAGGGAACAACCAGATGATGTCTCAGAATATGAAAGCTTTTCATGGACTATAATAATTTTGCACAATGAGCCATTTTGATGAGGAAGAATAACCATAGACATGATGACAAATTTCGAGAAAAACAAAACAAATTCCGCTGAAGATAGAAGAACTTTATACAAGTAAAATTAAAAACCATAGTAAATGATCAATTCAGAACAAATATATGTGTACTTTGGGTTTCAGACATATATATGTGCAAATCAATGAACCTAAGAAGGGGATTTCTACACGTATCAACAACATACAAATACAACAACAATTTCTATTTGGGTATACACAAAATAATTAATAGAGCAGTAATTTCTATCTGGGAATGCACAAGGGCTTTATATTGAAGATAAATACTAGATTGAATCCCTCTCTTGACATTTTGGGGATTGAATCTGAATACAATTCGCCCAATATGATGACAACCCAAAAGAATTTATGTATAATGAAAGATCCCCAACATGATTTATATACAAACGACTACAGGGATTCTTTAAAGAATTGCACAAAATATTAAATATAGGGGAAACAAAGCGGCAATTTGTATAAGGAGAGTATACATAACTACACAACAATTACAACTTGAGAATAGATACAATTGACTTTCCATGAGTTGGACGCACTAGCAGATTGATCGGGCCTCTTATGGAGCCGCACAGTCTGCGTCTTCAACGCCTTAGGGGATGAATTCGACACCACAGGGCATTGTGAGCACGGGGTCAATTTTGAATAGATGTCACGAGTCAATTTTGAGTATATGTCATTTAATGGGAAAAAAAACAAATGAACAAATTTCAAACGGAAATGAAAAGGGAAGGCGAATGCCGAGCCTGACCAATTTCAAAAAGGGACACCTTCAGTGTAATGAGAAGAGATGAGTGGTAGTCTCCTCATTCTTTCTTTATGAATCCTTTATCTATATTATCTCACTTTTTCTTTTTCTTTTTTTGGTATAAGAGGGTATTAGTAATTGGAACACAATATCATACATGCCAATAGAGATTACACCATAGTGTTCTGATTCTAACCTCTTGGCTTGATATAATAGCTCAAAGACCCTAAGGAGTGGGTTAACTAATATGTAAATTGAGGTGGGCATCAATAACACCATTAATTCCAACTACTAAGAGTATCTCTAATGAACTTATATTTATTATTTATAATAATTTATGATTTTAATTTAATAACCATAACGATATTTTAATTAGAATTATAAACAATATTTTTGCATCGGCACATTCTACAACCAAGTATGAGGGTGATGTGTGATTCTGTCCGTGCTCAACGAAGAGTTGATACATGTCTCTTCTCAAATAAAAATAAAATATTCTTTAAATAGAAAAACAATGTCTGCTATAATAAAAAATAAAAATCAATATGCATGTTTAGTTAGTTTTAATTAATAGCATTATTAAACATCAATAATCTCAACCTCACTCTGGTCGCTTGATTTGTTGTTGATATTACAACTCAACATAGTAAAAATATTTCATAAAGTCTTAGTTATAAATAAAATATTTAGATGTCTATATGATGTAATATAATTTTATATCAACTTTAAATAGAGATAAAATTATCAAAAGTAAATAAAAATGTGAGTAAAATGTTTAAACTTATACTTTTCTAAAATATTTTAATACATGATAATAAATAAACTATTAAAGATATATCTTAACTAATTTAAGTTGATATCAAACTTTATATAGATAAAATATTCATTGTCCAAAAATATTGAAATTAAAAGTAAAATAAAAAATATAAAGTACTTCCTAATAAAAATAATAAGAGAAAATTGTGTAATTAATTCAATTCTTAATATAAAATTAATCTATGACACTTACAAATATTCATAATAATAAAATATTTAAATTTCAATGTGGGTCATTATCAAAATATTTTAATATGCAAGATTAAGTATTATTGACATATACTTAAAAATACATTAATAACATAAGAACCATTTTAATGTGGACAATGTAGTCCATAGATAAAATGTTTCAATACACACATTTTGTAAAATATTTTAATGTGTACTATGTGTATATTATATATATATATATTTTATGTATATATCATATAAAGTTGTTGGACACCTAATCTTCTAGCAGTTATGGTGTGGACTACGAAAGGTTATTGGAGTCCAAGAGACCACTTGGTATATGAAAACCAAGGGTCACACACATGGTATAAATGAATATAATTGTGAATAGTTAAAACATTCAACATTCTATCTTAAGTTGTCTATCTATTTATGTGTATGTTTAACATGGCATTAGAACGGACAAATTTTGGCCTTGTTCCAATTTGAGCCACTAATTTTGTCGCCTCTCTGTTCATGTCAGCTCTGCCCTATTGACTCTATCATATTTTTCAGAACTTGAGTGTTCTGATTGTGCGTCAAGTCTGTCCACAGGGATTTTAATGCTCCACAAAATTTGTTGTCTGTCATAAACCCATTTCTTCAATGTTCCACTGACATAGTGATCCACTAATTTGGCCTTTGTCAGAAATATATTTTCCCATTTCTTGGCTCTCTTTGCAACTGTCAACATCCTTTCTGATCCAAATCTTTTAACTTCAAGGATGCATACATAATTGTCTATAAAAGAGCATATTAACCAAGTAACTTAAAACATGGAAAATAAGAGGAAATAATAAAGAAACCATGAGATCAAGGGCACACAAACGATTTGGTTACGGAGTTCACCCATTGTGGGCTGCGTCTCTGGGACTTGCTCAACGCAGGAAGGCCTTTTTGCATTAAATGGTAGTGAAGAAATGAATTACAAACAATTTTACAAAAAAAACCCTTATGCCTCCAAGTTGTATCATGCACGAGAAATGGAGACCTCGTTTGAAGAAACATAATGCATGGTTGGACTCATGGTGAGAAAACATGCAAAAATGACTATAAACTTGTCAAATTATGACACTGGCACCTTTGGCACCCACGGGAATATTTTCGACATCTAACAAGATTCCTCGCTCATGGTTCTGACCCTCCTGACCGCTTAGGGTTCCACTAGTTCGCCCTCCACTGGTCTCAGCCAAATGGCATACATGAGGTTTAAATATTTGAAATTGGGCAGAATCACTAACGTTGGCCGTTGGCCTGTTAGTGAAATTCGACAAGTGGTTACTGTGGGGTCAGGGGATTCAAATCCCTGCCCGACCCAAGATAGTGTGGATTAACCGTTTTGGTTTGGTGGTTATATATACGACGATGTTTTTAATTTAATGGTGGCACATTTATGTTATGTGTAACAACATTTAATTCGAGACCACCCATTTGGTAGGCTAGCCCCACCGGGCTGGGCGGGTTTGAATCCCGCTGATCTCAACTATTATGGTGTCACCATTCTAATGACACACACACACACACATACACATGTAGTGTGACTTGGTTGGGGCCCGATTGGCTAGTTTTGACTGCTAGCCAACTGAATTTTGATATATATTTTTAATTATTATATATATATATATATATATATATATATAATATAATATAACCCAACTATTCAAAACAAATTCACTCATTTTTAAGGGTCATTGGGAAAATTAAAGAGACAAAAAATTTGCCCTTTCCGACCGCCATTTTTTTGTGTTGCCCCTTTGCCAAATTGTTGCCTCATTAGTGACTACCACTTGGTTGAGTTTGACTAGGATTTTTACTAGCTATAACTTGAGCATATGAACTCATATCTCCATGACACTCACACTGCTAGAATCAGGGGGATAAGCACTACAATTTGGTCCTATTTTTACTTCCATTTGATTACTTTGATTTTTGGGCTATTTTCTAAGCCACTTCCATTTCTGGAGCCACCCTGATCACTTTATCTACAACGTCCTTTGTCCCTCTGCAAAAATTAGATCTCTTTATCTACAACGTCCTTTGTCCCTCTGTAAAATTTGGAGCATGAGTTATGTGCAATTGTTGCATTTACAATTTGAAGATTTGAAGGTCGAAGGATAATGTTGTCTCTCTATTCTCTTATTCGTTGGCTCACTTCCAATCTCCATTCTCGTCTTGTGTTGAAACTCTTGGTTAGTTTCTATCTTCATTGAGTTTTGAAGATCACTCATTTGAGTATTTGAGTGACGAACTATAATGGATTTGATCTTGTAAAGTGAGCACTTATTGCAAAATTTGAATTAGACTCAATATTCTTTGTATGCCGCAATATGTATTTTTTGTGTATGCTAATAGTGCTAACAAAGTCTTTGTGAATGCCAACCATTAAAACATAAAACTACACGATTAGTGGCCACCATAGGTTACTGTCACCGGGATTCAACGTCTCCTGAGGGCTGTAAATGGGTTGTGCATCATACTGCAATGCAGTTTGGAACATTTTTGAAGTGATAATTGAGGCACCTTTAAATCGACACCAACTAGGGTTAATTCTCTTGGTTGAATGTTTCACATACATTATTATGCGTTTATTAAATTCCTTAGCATTATATAATCTCTGCGTTGAATCTTTGTGAACAAGCTATGGTCATATCCTGTTAGTGATTTGTGACACAGTTCAAATAGGAATGTCTTTCGGATTAATCACATCATTAGGATTTGGTTGACGCTTCAAACCAACTAATGTAGTTCATCCTAAGGAAAAAGGTGAAAAAACCAATCAATCCTCAAGAATAAATAACAAGGATGTATCAGGGTCCAGAGTTAGCCGTTAAGAATTAGTTATCGCATTAATTAAAATAATATTTAGTTATAAACTAGTTGTTAGGAACTAGCCGTTTTTTAGATAAATATATTTATTCGCCATTATTTATTTATATAAATATATATATTAATTAAAACCTATTTATAATAATATTATAGGAATTAATTAAATAAATTCAATAATATTATAAGGGGAAATTAGTATAGAAAGTATTAAAATATTCAGTGGAACAAGTTTAATATTTTTGTTAATTAATTAATTAATTTTTTAAACTTTATTAGAATTCAAGTATTAAATTAAGAAAAAGTGAAAATTATGTTAAGAATTTATGTATTTTTTAATTAAAATAAATAAATAAATTTAAGAAAGGGGGAGCAGGGGGTGGATCAAGAAGAGAGGGTTGGAATCCAATTCCTACTTATTTTCCAACCATGATCCCTATTGAGGAGTAAAAATCTCATCTGCTTAAAGTCTTTGAAAATAATGGCTATAATAGAACTCAAGGCCTTGATGCCTTTCAAAGAGCCCATAAAGAATCAAGAGTTAAGCCTACTCGTGATGATCATATCTCTAAGGTACAAATTTCGTTTATCCAAGGGACCGCTAACATGATTGATCATATTTTTAAAAAGAATAGAGTTTATGCTTCATTCAAACCCCTTAATACAATTAGAAATTCTCTTAGATACGTTAAAAACCCTATAGACCCTAAAAACATGAAAAGGGTCTACTCGATCCCTTGTTCCTATGGGATTCCTTACATTGGAAAAACCGGTCATTCCATTCACTAGAGAATCTAAGAGCATGCAACAGACATTAGTCACAATAGTTCCCTCTCATCAGCTCTAACTGAACATGCAGAGAAATCCAAGCACCATGTCTGCATTGAGGATTCCAGAGTCATTAGTAGGGTTTATCACTTCCACCATATGAAGCTAAGAGAGGCTATTGAGATTGAGAAGCATGCAATCAATCTCAACAGGGATGATGGTTAGAAATTAAGCAGGAGATAGATTCCATCCCTCTCTTCCCGATCCACCCACTTCTCCCCCTTCCTTAAATTTATAAATTTTATTATTTTTTAATTAAAAGAATTACATAAACTCTTATCATAATTTTTAATTTTTCTTAATTTTAAATACTTGAATTCATAATACCAGCCTAGATCCATCTTAACACCGGCTCTATCAAGTGTTGAGAGGTATCAAATCTCTTGAGGTGCAAACCTATTTTTTGAGTGAAAAACTTGAGGAAAGGTTTCCACCTCGCGAGATTTGATCCCTCTCGGCACTTGATAGATCTAGTGCTAAGATGGATCTAGGCTAGTTTCAGTCGTATGCGATGATACAAAATTTTCTAAACATCTAATTATTTTGATCATTTTAAATATGCTAAATATGTCTAAGATTAATTTGTTCAATTTAATTTAAAATTTGCTTAGTTACCTCAGTTTGTTGAGATGAGAGAGATTGTTAGTAACTTGAATGATGAAAAATAATGAAATACAAATTTTGAGTGCAAAGTGTCAATGTAACAATTTTGAAAGATAGAAAATGTGAATACTAAGAATATAGTCAATTACAAACAATCTTCATTGCAATCAATCTGAAACTATTTTCTTCAACTATTCCTATTGTCACACCTATTAGTTTTTCAATTTTCTCATATCAATCATATTAAAAGAGTAGTTGGAATCATAAACCATTCAAATATTTAACTCAAGCTACTGTAGTAAACACAACATACCTTGTCTCTAATTCTCTCCAATATTAATAGTATTTTTCTCCAAAGTCAATCATTGCAACTTATGGAGTGTTAAACCCTAAATAATGCTTTATGGTAGTTATTTTCTATTACCGTGTTTGAATGAAAAGTAAGTAACAATGTTGAATGATGGAAAATGGGAATAGTAAGAATGTACCCAATTATAAATAGTTTATAATTTCAAGAAGCAAACATTTGGGGTAAGCAAACATTTTATTTAGGATGAAAATTCAAGTATTGTATTTATGGTTGAATAATTTTTATGTGCTTACACTGAGAGAGAGTGTGTATGTTTTTGGGGTGAGAAGTAGAGACAAGGGGATATAGAGATATAGATGGGGGGGAGAGGGAAGAATAGAGAGGCAAAGACAGGGAGGGAGGAAGAGATATAGATATGGAGATAGTATAGAGAAATGTTAGAGAGAGAGAGAGAAGGGGAAGAGAGAGAGGGAGGGAGCGAGAGAGAGATAGATAGATATGGAGATAGTATATGCATGTTTAGGGGCTGAGATAGAGAGATAGAGAAGGCGAGACAATGGGAGATAGAGATATATATGGAGGAGATAAAGATGTGCTTACACTGAAATCAATGCACACTATTAATCTAATTACTTTGAAATTAATGCACATCATACATCTTGTTGCATCAAATCAGAAATCAACATCTACACTAAAATCAATGCATCTAGTGCAAGCAATCAATAGGATTAGAAATCAACATGTATACTGAAATCAATGCATATAGTGCAAGCAATCAAATAGGATTAGAAATCAATATCTACACTGAAACCAATGGATCTAATGCAAGCAGTCAAATATGAGTAGAAATCAACATCTACGCTAAAATCAATGCATCTAGTGTAACACATTAAATATGATTAGAAATCGACATCTACACAGAAATCAATGCATCTAGTGTAAGGTATTAAATAGAATTATAAATCGACATCTACACTTAAATCAATGCATATAGTGCATGTGATCAAATAGTATTAGAAATAAACAACTACATTGAAATCAATACATCTATTTTAGTGAAAATATAAAATATTCATGACTTTCTAGATCTAACTTCTATGTTTGTATTTGTCTTTGTGAGACTCTTTCTTCTTCCCTTTCTCTCCACCTTCCATTATGTGGCTATCTCCTTCCCCCTCTCCTTATCTCTCTTCCCCTCCCTCTCTCCCTTGTCTGACTCTATCTGCCTCTCCCTAACTTTCTCTATCTTTCTCTTCTTTCTTCTCTCCCCCTACCATCTATATTTATACCTCCCTCCATCTCTCCTTATTTGTCTCTCTATATCAACCCCCTAAACATATGTCACACTCTCTTTCTTTCTCCCCTGTCTCACTCTATCTGCCTCTCCCTAACTTTCTTTATCTTTCTCTTCTTTCCTCTCTCCCCCTGCCATCTATATTTATACCTCCCTCCATCTCTACTTATTTTTCTCTCTATCTCAACCCCCTAAACATATGTCACACACTATTTCTCTCTCCCCATATATATCTATATATCTATCTATCTCTCCCTCTTCCTTT